>CM042405.1:8307296-8352296 GCA_023634145.1 Thymallus thymallus | reverse complement strand
TATTCTTTGTCATACCCCCCCCCTGAAATTCTGGCAGAAAAAAATAGTTTTTAGCAGTGCAGTCAGTAGTCTCATTACTACACTTCCTCAGAGAGACTCTGTACACTGCTGCATTCTCAGCCTGTGTCCCAAATCACACCCTATTCACTACTTTTGACCAGAGCCCTATAGGTATCTCCTGATGTAAAAAGGGCTTTATAAAATAAATGAATTGATTGAATGATTGAGGCCTATTCCTGGTTGGACCATGGCCATTGGTATCTATGCTGCAATAGTCTATGTGTAGGGGGGCTAGGGTCAGTCTGTTATATCTGCGGCTATGGAACCCTGACCTGTTCACCGGACGTGCCACCTTGTCCCAGACATGCTGTATTCAACTCTCTCTCTCTACTGCACCTGCTATTTCAACATCTAAACGCCCGGCTATGAAAAGCTAAGTGACATTTACTCCTGATGTACACAGTGGTTGTAGTGTTTCACCCACTACAACCACTGTGTATTGACCCTAGGGCTGGGCGATATGACGATATATATGACGATATATATATATATATATATGACGATATGTATCGTGTGACGATAGAAAAACATCTATCGTTTCATATTATGCTCTATCGTTTATTTAGTTGTGTCGCAAATCACACTCATTATGGCAGTCCCACAGGGCGGTGCACAATTGGCCCAGCGTTGTCTGAGTTTGGCCGGTGTAGGCTGTCATTGTAAATAAGAATTTGTTCTTAACTGACTTGCCTAGTTAAATAAAGGTTAAATAAAAAATTAAAAACCTAGTTTCTTCCTAGGTTTCTGCCTTTCTAGGGAGTTTTTCCTAGCCACCGTGCTTCTACATCTGCATTGCTTGCTGTTTGGGGTTTTAGGCTGGGTTTCTGTTTAGCACTTTGTGACACCTGCTGATGTAAAAAGGGCTTTATGAATAAATGTGATTGAAATTTGATTGATTGGACAGTGCTGGCCACTACAGGCATACATACCCCACCAGACACGCCCATATGTTTCATCACAGTACCCAAACCAAAAACAGATTTAATACATTACTCAGTTATGTATAGAGCCTTGCCAGATAAAAACATATTGTATCACATCGCTTCTCCTCTTTCTAAAGATCTAATTTAATTGTACTGTATATAAGAATATGTATATATGAATAATGTGTAAATAGTATTTTTGTTGTTTCTTGGTGTCTTTCTTATATATAACTCTTATTTTATTTGTAGGAGCTGGGTAGTAGTTGCTTAACTAATACTAATATTACTATTACTACTACTATTACCATTACTATTAATATTACTATTACTACTACTACGATTACTACTACTGGCTCTGGGTAGGAGCTGCTTATCAGGTCTAGGATCAGTTTACACAAAACTGACCTGATATCAGTGTAGATCAGACCTTAACTACACTCTCTCTCATTCTACAGAGCACAACCATAACTATAACCATAACCATAACCATAACCATAACCCTAACAATAACCCTAACCATAACCATAACCCTAAGTACAATGGAATCAGGGGTGCTTATGTACGTTCCCTTTTGTGAGAGAGAAATTGAAGTAAAAAGCGAGATAAGGAGAGAGTGTGTCTGTGTGTGTGTGTGTGTGTGTGTGTGTGTGTGTGTGTGTGTGTGTGTGTGTGTGTGTGTGTGTGTGTGTGTGTGTAATGTCTGCCAGTGTAAGTGTGAGCTGGAGCGTATTGTCAATGTGTGAATGTGTCTAAAATCCGCTCACACCTCAGGCTTCGCTGTAAAAACGACTTCTGTCTGCACATCATTTTCTGAAATTCGAACTACCTTTTGAATCGTTAAACGGACCGTATCAGCGCACCACTCTGACAGGCGCTTCAGGATGGAATCAATTGATATGCCATGCTTTGAGGGCCATAATATGCCGCATGACTAGTGCGATAACAGAACAACTTTTCTCATGGCCTTTAGACACAGCCCATCAGTCCATGTTGGCACCCTGTCCATCATATGTATCACAACATGCCATCTTACACTAGACCATGAGCACCATGACAGCCACTGGCATTACATGGATTTAGTTACGGTTTGTAGACAGCAACGAAATGAAATACTGAATACATCCACCACAAAAACAAAACTCCACCACTGATCAGAGCACAACCAACAGCTAACCTATGAGAGAGAATTCTGAAACGAGAAGAAACGTGCTACAGTACTCTGATGTAAGACTACTTAATCTAACCAGGAATCAAACTACAGTAATGTAAACTGTAAGTTTCTAACCAAGAAGTACAGAATCTAACCAGAATCTACAGTAAAGTAAGATCACAGATGATCAACGCTTGGAATAATGGGTCAGTGAAGTATTGATTCATAATGATACAGAGAAAATAATCTTGATACTCTGAAGAATACTTTATTTAACCAGAAAGTTCAGTAATGTAAGATTATTACAGATTACAGATGATCTACACTGCCTGGGACTATTGGGTCAGAGAGTGAACACTATAGTAAAGTAATGGTGCATAATATCTCACTTTCAATTTGAAAAGTATACATTATAATCCAGTCTTTTCCAGCAACAGATTTGAAGACAATCTTACAGTGAATGAAGAGAGAGATATAGCAGGCAGAGAAAGAAAAGAAGAAACAGAGTGAGAGAGAGATGAGAGGAATGAGAGAGAGAGTGAGACAGAGAGAAAGAAAGTAAAAAAAAAAAGAAAAAAAGAAAAAACAAAACAAAGAAACAAAACAAAAGAAAAACAAAAGAGAGAGAAACAGACACAGAGCAAGAGTGAGAAAGACAGAAACGTAAAGAAAGCCACATTCAGTCTGTGTCAGGTAGTCACGGCCATGCGTCTCACCTGAGTGTCTCAGGCATGCGTCTCACCTGAGTGTCTCAGGCATGCGTCTCACCTGAGTGTCTCAGCCATGCGTCTCACCTGAGTGTCTCAGCCATGCGTCTCACCTGAGTGTCTCAGCCATGCGTCTCACCTGAGTGTCTCAGCCATGCGTCTCACCTGAGTGTCTCAGCCATGCGTCTCACCTGAGTGTCTCAGCCATGCGTCTCACCTGAGTGTCTCAGCCATGCGTCTCACCTGAGTGTCTCAGCCATGCGTCTCACCTGAGTGTCTCAGCCATGCGTCTCAGGTCCTCATTCTGCTGTTTCAGTCTCTCCAGCTTGGCCAGGATCTTGGACAGGTCTCTGCTGGATCTCTCCGGATGATCGCTGTCCCTCACCAAGTGTCCTCCGATGTAGAACAGCAGTGTGCCCCACGCTAGGAGCACCAGCATGATCCAGCGCCACGAACCTGCCCATGGGCGCATCTTTTACCCCTCTGGGGCCCTCTGGGGCTGGGGTGGAGGGATGGGGGATGAGGGATGAGGGATGGGGGGGGAGGGGGGGGGGGTGAGCAGCACTCCCGTCACAATAGGCTCTGAAGCATGGTGAGAATGGCGATGGAGGGCATAGGGTGGAGGGAGAACAAAGGAGGTGAGTGTAGTCCAGGAGGGGTTTGGTTGGTTGGGTTAGTTAATGCATGGCTAGGGTTCCTGCAGGGTGTTAGGATGGGTTGAGGTCCGTTGTTGTGGTCTCCCCTCCTGGGTGGGCCCTCTCTGGGCTAGGCTCGATTGGGCTTGTGCTGAGCCGGGCTCTGGTAGTCTAGTCAGCTCACTTGTGTGGCCCTCTGTGTCTCTGCAGTCCTCTGACTGACTGGAAGACGGCTCAGTCTCTCTGGCTCTCTGTGGTGTGGCCCTCTGTGTCTCTGAGGTCCTCTGACTGACTGGCAGATGGCTCAGTCTCTCTGGCTCTCTATGGTGTCTTCTGTTCGAAGAGAAAACAAAGCAGTAGGGTTAGAGTGAAATCAGGAGCCCCTCAGCAGCTTCCCACCATTCGGCAGTAAACAAACCCACCACTAAAAGCTACATAAACAAACTGACTGAACAAAACACAAATCTACTTTGCTACAAGAGCACTACACAAACCCACCACCTCTCAACAGAACACTACACAAACCCACCACCTCTCAACAGAGCACTACACAAACTCACCACCTCTCAACAGAGCACTACACAAACCCACCACCTCTCAACAGAGCACTACACAAACCCACCACCTCTCAACAGAGCACTACACAAACTCACCACCTCTCAACAGAGCACTACACAAACCCACCACCTCTCAACAGAGCACTACACAAACCCACCACCTCTCAACAGAGCACTACACAAACCCACCACCTCTCAACAGAACACTACACAAACCCACCACCTCTCAACAGAGCACTACACAAACCCACCACCTCTCAACAGAGCACTACACAAACCCATCACCTCTCAACAGAGCACTACACAAACCCACCACCTCTCAACAGAACACTACACAAACCCACCACCTCTCAACAGAGCACTACACAAACCCACCACCTCTCAACAGAACACTACACAAACCCACCACCTCTCAACAGAACACTACACAAACCCACCACCTCTCAACAGAGCACTACACAAACCCACCACCTCTCAACAGAGCACTACACAAACCCACCACCTCTCAACAGAACACTACACAAACCCACCACCTCTCAACAGAACACTACACAAACTCACCACCTCTCAACATAACACTACACAAACTCACCACCTCTCAACAGAACACTACACAAACCCACCACCTCTCAACATAACACTACACAAACTCACCACCTCTCAACAGAACACTACACAAACCCACCACCTCTCAACAGAGCACTACACAAACTCACCACCTCTCAACAGAACACTACACAAACCCACCACCTCTCAACAGAACACTACACAAACCCACCACCTCTCAACAGAACACTACACAAACCCACCACCTCTCAACAGAACACTACACAAACCCACCACCTCTCAACATAACACTACACAAACTCACCACCTCTCAACAGAACACTACACAAACCCACCACCTCTCAACAGAGCACTACACAAACTCACCACCTCTCAACAGAACACTACACAAACCCACCACCTCTCAACAGAACACTACACAAACCCACCACCTCTCAACAGAACACTACACAAACCCACCACCTCTCAACATAACACTACACAAACTCACCACCTCTCAACAGAACACTACACAAACCCACCACCTCTCAACAGAGCACTACACAAACTCACCACCTCTCAACAGAACACTACACAAACCCACCACCTCTCAACAGAACACTACACAAACCCACCACCTCTCAACAGAACACTACACAAACCCACCACCTCTCAACAGAACACTACACAAACTCACCACCTCTCAACAGAACACTACACAAACCCACCACCTCTCAACAGAACACTACACAAACCCACCACCTCTCAACAGAACACTACACAAACCCACCACCTCTCAACAGAACACTACACAAACTCACCACCTCTCAACAGAACACTACACAAACCCACCACCTCTCAACAGAACACTACACAAACCCACCACCTCTCAACAGAACACTACACAAACCCACCACCTCTCAACAGAACACTACACAAACCCACCACCTCTCAACAGAACACTACACAAACCCACCACCTCTCAACAGAGCACTACACAAACTCACCACCTCTCAACAGAACACTACACAAACTCACCACCTCTCAACAGAGCACTACACAAACTCACCACCTCTCAACAGAACACTACACAAACTCACCATCTCTCAACAGAACACTACACAAACCCATCACCTCTCAACAGAACACTACACAAACTCACCACCTCTCAACAGAACACTACACAAACCCATCACCTCTCAACAGAACACTACACAAACCCACCACCTCTCAACAGAACACTACACAAACCCATCACCTCTCAACAGAACACTACACAAACTCACCACCTCTCAACAGAACACTACACAAACCCATCACCTCTCAACAGAACACTACACAAACCCACCACCTCTCAACAGAACACTACACAAACCCATCACCTCTCAACAGAACACTACACAAACTCACCACCTCTCAACAGAACACTACACAAACCCATCACCTCTCAACAGAACACTACACAAACCCACCACCTCTCAACAGAGCACTACACAAACCCACCACCTCTCAACAGAACACTACACAAACCCACCACCTCTCAACAGAGCACTACACAAACTCACCACCTCTCAACAGAACACTACACAAACTCACCACCTCTCAACAGAGCACTACACAAACCCACCACCTCTCAACAGAACACTACACAAACTCACCACCTCTCAACAGAACACTACACAAACTCACCACCTCTCAACAGAACACTACACAAACTCACCACCTCTCAACAGAGCACTACACAAACTCACCACCTCTCAACAGAACACTACACAAACTCACCATCTCTCAACAGAACACTACACAAACCCATCACCTCTCAACAGAACACTACACAAACTCACCACCTCTCAACAGAACACTACACAAACCCATCACCTCTCAACAGAACACTACACAAACCCACCACCTCTCAACAGAACACTACACAAACCCATCACCTCTCAACAGAACACTACACAAACCCACCACCTCTCAACAGAACACTACACAAACCCACCACCTCTCAACAGAACACTACACAAACCCATCACCTCTCAACAGAACACTACACAAACTCACCACCTCTCAACAGAACACTACACATTTCCACTGAGCGCAACAAAAAGTTTGTTACCCTGCTGCCTTAATAAAATCTGAATTTTATGTTGAGTTAACCTACAATGTTTTTTACAGTGCCCTCTGTAATTATTGGGACAGTGAAGTATTTTTTCTTCTTTTGACTCTGTACTCCAAATGGGTTTGGATGTGAAATCAACTAATGACTATGAGATCAGGGGAGCAAAAGTATTGGGACAAATTAACTTATGTGTATTAAAATAGTCAAAGGTTGGTCCCATATTCCTAGCACACATTGATTACATCAAGGTTGTGACTCTGCAAACCTGTTGGATGCATTTTCTTTTTGTTTTGGTTGTGTTTCAGATAACTTTGTGCCCAATAGAAATGAATGGTAAATAAAGTATTGCGTCATTTTGGAGTCACCTTTATTGTAAATAAGAATAAGTTACAGTTACAGATGCACAATATCATACCCCAAGACATGCTAACCTCTCACCATTACCAATAACAGGGGAGGTTAGCATTTTTGGCTGAGGCAATCAAAGGGTGGACTCAATTAATGAATCAATAGACTGACCTTCTGCTGCCTGCCTGGTGCTGCCGGAATGCCTGCCTGTCAGACAGAGAGGGCTGCTGCCTAGTGAGGGAGCCTGGTAAGGCTAGCAGCCAGCATTAACCTCTCTCCTTCTGATTGTCTGATTGCAGTATGTTCTCCCTCTTGTCTATCTACCACATCTGTCTGGTAGTGAGCTTAGCAGACAGTTTTCACCTCTTTCTCTCTCTCTCTCTCTGTCTGTCTCTCTCTCTCTCTCTCTCTCTCTCTGTCTCCATCTCTCTCTCTCCCCTAGTGTATCTGAGGTTTAAAAAGGCTTCTGAAGTTTGTAATTTCCACTTTTAAATTTCAGACTGGCTCAAATGAATATCACACACCTGTATTACACAGCACCAACCTCTGTTAGGAATACTTCCCTGTACCATACGCACAGTCTGTACAGTAAATATGGCCATAGTGTAGGAGCCTATCTGCTGTTTCTGTAGTGTGAGCTTGATGTACAAGTACATGTACAAGTACACCCTCTGGACAGGACGCTAGTCAGTACAGTACACTCTATATTACACTACTGTCTGTCTGTATCTGGGACAGATTGGATCAATCTTCTCAGAGTATCTATATAGACAAAGAGATGGGAGATAGAACATACAATATATATATAATATATGTTGTAATGTAACCTATATCCTATGGAGGGCTTGACAGGTACAGTACATACAGTATGTTGTAATGTAACCTATATCCTATAGAGGGCTTGACAGGTACAGTACATACAGTATGTTGTAATGTAACCTATATCCTATAGAGGGCTTGACAGATACAGTACATACAGTATGTTGTAATGTAACCTATATCCTATAGAGGGCTTGACGGGTACAGTACATACAGTATGTTGTAAAGTAACCTATATCCTATAGAGGGCTTGACAGGTACAGTACATACAGTATGTTGTAATGTAACCTATATCCTATGGAGGGCTTGACAGGTACAGTACATACAGTAGGTTGTAAAGTAATCTATATCCTATGGAGGGCTTGACAGGTACTGTACATACAGTATGTTGTAATGTAACCTATATCCTATAGAGGGCTTGACAGGTACAGTACATACAGTATGTTGTAATGTAACCTATATCCTATGGAGGGCTTGACAGGTACAGTACATACAGTATGTTGTAAAGTAATCTATATCCTATGGAGGGCTTGACAGGTACAGTACATACAGTATGTTGTAATGTAACCTATATCCTATAGAGGGCTTGACAGGTACAGTACATACAGTATGTTGTAATGTAACCTATATCCTATAGAGGGCTTGACAGGTACAGTACATACAGTATGTTGTAATGTAACCTATATCCTATGGAGGGCTTGACAGGTACAGTACATACAGTATGTTGTAAAGTAATCCATATCCTATGGAGGGCTTGACTGGTACTGTACATACAGTATGTTGTAATTTTTTGTTTACAAAGCTCTACTATACAAGATTCCGACTTACCTAACTTTGTTGTTAAAGTATAAAAACATGAAATACCAAACCCATTCACAGGGTTGATTAACTCTTGAGATTCCTTGGGTCTGCACCGAACTAGGTAAATCCTCTTTTTGAACACTTCACATTTTTTGAATCAATTACAAAATTCATTACATTTGGATTCCCTGGTGCCACTAGGGTAGTTTAAAACACTGATGATAAATGAGTTCAGAGATGTGTGCAACTGTTTTGATTGACTTTAATAAGTTGTTTATGATGCCTGTGATGTTTGTGAAGTTCTAATGTATTGTACCTGCTATTGTATCTTGTATTTTCTAGTGTTAATAATTTATTTTATGTCCTCAGCGCACTATTGAAAATGAGACCCTGGTCTCAATTGCACTCCCCTGATTAAATAAAAGTGAATAGATGGAGGGCTTAACAGGTACAACACATATGTTGTAATATAAACTATATCCTATGGAGGGCTTAGAGCTACAGGAACTGGACAGTTGGATGATGAGCAACAAGGTGATAAAATGTAAACGTTACACTTGAATGATAATTTGATGATGTGACTTAAGGTCTTTCTCTCTCAGCCAATGGCAGTCTGATTCAGTTGGTTCTCCCTCTCTTAGCCAATGGCATAGTCTGATAATCGTTTTGTCTACCTCTCAGCCAATGGGTGCTTCTGATTCTGTTTGCTCTGCATCTCTCAGTCAATGGTGGAATCTAATTCTGTTTGTTCTGTCTCTCTCAGCCAATTAATAATTGAGCTGAGTACAGCACTGAGCCCCAGTTTAGCCTCACAGTCAAAGAGAAGAGCAGTAACCAGGAAACAGGAACTGCATATTTTATAAATATTAGCCTTTATCAATATTCAGCAGAAGGAGAGAAGAGTAGGAAGGAAGACATCTTTTGGCACCCTAATCAAAGTTAGCTTTTCTGAGCAGCCCTTCTCTCTCTCTATTTCTCTCTTTCTCCCTCTCCCTCTCTCTCACTCCCTCCCATTTCTCTTTCTCTCTCTCTCTTTGAAAAGATGATACACAGTATAGGTTAGGTAACGATGTTATGCTGCATAGTAAGAAACAAGGCTACCTTGTCCTTATGTGATTATAAGGCAGAGGAGTATAAATCTGTCTCTCATGGGTATTCTATAAAAGCAGTGATGGAACCTCTGTCTGTCTCTCGTCCTCCACAGTCCACAACCACACAGGGCCCGGCCATGAGCTCTGTTCTGTTCATTTATCTGTTCTCCAGGTAGCCCACCCCACGTAAGCTATCCTCAGTAAAATACTTGACCTATACCCCTCCCCACCACATATCTCCCCATCCCTGATAGGAATGTTTATTTATCTTTTGAAAAGTGACATTTGCTTTGGGGGGAATCTTGCATTTTTGGCTGCAGTTCAAGGTTGGTTGAGCACTGCCATTTCCTACGGAGAAGTGACATTTGAGAATCCAAAGGAATGTTGTGTTATTCATGATAATGGAGGATGCCTGTGCTGTGTTCTTATTAAGGGCAGGGAACCCAGGCAGGCAGTAACACACAACACACAGACACACACACAGAGTATTCTCTTCTCTTAGTGAACTAGTGCAGCGCTACACCTCCAGGGCTTAACTCTAAACCACTAGGACTAGGACGAGGACGAGAGGGAAACCAAGATGTCATCAATAGCGCCTGCCACCGCAGTACTGTAAGTAAGCCAAGCCAGCCCAGCAGATTGGTGCTGTGTGTGTGTCTGTGTGTGTGTGTGTGTGTGTGTGTGTGTGTGTGTGTGTGTGTGTGTGTGTGTGTGTGTGTGTGTGTGTGTGTGTGTGTGTGTGTGTGTGTGTGTGTGTGTGTGTGCATGTGTGCGTGTGTGTCCAGGGCTGATGTTGGCTGGGGCTGATCCGGAGTGATCCGGGTGGCTCTAGTCCAGTGGAGGCTGCGGAGGGGACGGCTCATAATAATGTCTGGAATGGAGTCAATGAAATGGCATCAAACACATCATAGACATGGTTTCCATGTGGTTGATACCACTCCATTGACTCCATTCCAGACATTATTATGAGCCGTCCCCTCAGCAGCCTCCACTGCTCTAGTCCTCCTACAGTATAGCTGCTCAGCTCAGCAGGAGGGGTGGTTAGAGGTTAAAGGTCACCGACCGACCCAGGATCATTAGGGACCAGCTCAGGCCATCCAAGAGGCTTTCAACTCAGCTTGTCTCTAAGCCTTGCTCCCTGCTCCAACCTCGATCTGACTCAGAGACTTGGAGAATACAACTGGCTGGCCTTGGTTCAGCCACACCCGACTGACACATGACCAACATTGACCAGTGAGCTGTGTGCTAGTGGTGAAAGAAAGAGACAGAGGTAAGGCTCTACTAACATCATAGGAGACAGAGGTAATGCTCTACTAACATCATAGGAGACAGAGGTAATGCTCTACTAACATCATAGGAGACCGAGGTAATGCTCTACTAACATCATAGGAGACAGAGGTAATGCTCTACTAACATCATAGGAGACAGAGGTAATGCTCTACTAACAACATAGGAGACAGAGGTAATGCTCTACTAACATCATAGGAGACCGAGGTAATGCTCTACTAACATCATAGGAGACCGAGGTAATGCTCTACTAACATCGTAGGATACCGAGGTAATGCTCTACTAACATCATAGGAGACAGAGGTAATGCTCTACTAACATCGTAGGAGACCGAGGTAAGGCTCTACTAACATCATAGGAGACAGCGGTAATGCTCTACTAACATCGTAGGAGACCGAGGTAATGCTCTACTAACATCATAGGAGACAGAGGTAATGCTCTACTAACATCATAGGAGACAGAGGTAATGCTCTACTAACATCATAGGAGACAGAGGTAATGCTCTACTAACATCATAGGAGACCGAGGTAATGCTCTACTAACATCATAGGAGACCGAGGTAATGCTCTACTAACATCATAAGAGACAGAGGTAATGCTCTACTAACATCATAGGAGTCAGAGGTAAGGCTCTACTAACATCATAGGAGACCGAGGTAATGCTCTACTAACATCATAGGAGACCGAGGTAAGGCTCTACTAACATCATAGGAGACAGAGGTAATGCTCTACTAACATCATAGGAGTCAGAGGTAAGGCTCTACTAACATCATAGGAGACAGAGGTAATGCTCTACTAACATCATAGGAGACCGAGGTAATGCTCTACTAACATCATAGGAGACAGAGGTAATGCTCTACTAACATCATAGGAGACCGAGGTAATGCTCTACTAACATCATAGGAGACCGAGGTAAGGCTCTACTAACATCATAGGAGACCGAGGTAATGCTCTACTAACATCATAGGAGACAGAGGTAATGCTCTACTAACATCATAGGAGACAGAGGTAATGCTCTACTAACATCATAGGAGACCGAGGTAATGCTCTACTAACATCATAGGAGACAGAGGTAATGCTCTACTAACATCATAGGAGACAGAGGTAATGCTCTACTAACATCGTAGGAGACCGAGGTAATGCTCTACTAACATCATAGGAGACAGAGGTAATGCTCTACTAACATCATAGGAGACAGAGGCAATGCTCTACTAACATCGTAGGAGACCGAGGTAAGGCTCTACTAACATCATAGGAGACAGCGGTAATGCTCTACTAACATCGTAGGAGACCGAGGTAATGCTCTACTAACATCATAGGAGACAGAGGTAATGCTCTACTAACATCATAGGAGACAGAGGTAATGCTCTACTAACATCATAGGAGACCGAGGTAATGCTCTACTAACATCATAGGAGACCGAGGTAAGGCTCTACTAACATCATAGGAGACCGAGGTAATGCTCTACTAACATCATAGGAGACAGAGGTAATGCTCTACTAACATCATAGGAGGCCGAGGTAATGCTCTACTAACATCATAGGAGACAGAGGTAATGCTCTACTAACATCATAGGAGACCGAGGTAAGGCTCTACTAACATCATAGGAGACAGAGGTAATGCTCTACTAACATCATAGGAGACAGAGGTAATGCTCTACTAACATCATAGGAGACAGAGGTAATGCTCTACTAACATCATAGGAGACAGAGGTAATGCTCTACTAACATCATAGGAGACCGAGGTAAGGCTCTACTAACATCATAGGAGACAGAGGTAATGCTCTACTAACATCATAGGAGACAGAGGTAATGCTCTACTAACATCATAGGAGACAGAGGTAATGCTCTACTAACATCATAGGAGACAGAGGTAATGCTCTACTAACATCATAGGAGACAGAGGTAATGCTCTACTAACATCATAGGAGACAGAGGTAATGCTCTACTAACATCATAGGAGACCGAGGTAATGCTCTACTAACATCATAGGAGACCGAGGTAATGCTCTACTAACATCATATGAGACAGAGGTAATGCTCTACTAACATCATAGGAGTCAGAGGTAAGGCTCTACTAACATCATAGGAGACAGAGGTAATGCTCTACTAACATCATAGGAGACCGAAGTAATGCTCTACTAACATCATAGGAGACAGAGGTAATGCTCTACTAACATCATAGGAGACCGAGGTAATGCTCTACTAACATCATAGGAGACCGAGGTAATGCTCTACTAACATCATAGGAGACCGAGGTAAGGCTCTACTAACATCATAGGAGACAGAGGTAATGCTCTACTAACATCATAGGAGACAGAGGTAATGCTCTACTAACATCATAGGAGACCGAGGTAATGCTCTACTAACATCATAGGAGACAGAGGTAATGCTCTACTAACATCATAGGAGACAAAGGTAATGCTCTACTAACATCATAGGAGACAGAGGTAATGCTCTACTAACATCATAGGAGACCGAGGTAATGCTCTACTAACATCATAGGAGGCCGAGGTAATGCTCTACTAACATCATAGGAGACAGAGGTAATGCTCTACTAACATCATAGGAGACCGAGGTAAGGCTCTACTAACATCATAGGAGACAGAGGTAATGCTCTACTAACATCATAGGAGACAGAGGTAATGCTCTACTAACATCATAGGAGACAGAGGTAATGCTCTACTAACATCATAGGAGACAGAGGTAATGCTCTACTAACATCATAGGAGACCGAGGTAAGGCTCTACTAACATCATAGGAGACCGAGGTAATGCTCTACTAACATCATAGGAGACAGAGGTAATGCTCTACTAACATCATAGGAGACAGAGGTAATGCTCTACTAACATCATAGGAGACCGAGGTAATGCTCTACTAACATCATAGGAGACCGAGGTAATGCTCTACTAACATCATAGGAGACAGAGGTAATGCTCTACTAACATCGTAGGAGACCGAGGTAATGCTCTACTAACATCATAGGAGACAGAGGTAATGCTCTACTAACATCATAGGAGACAGAGGCAATGCTCTACTAACATCGTAGGAGACCGAGGTAAGGCTCTACTAACATCATAGGAGACAGCGGTAATGCTCTACTAACATCGTAGGAGACCGAGGTAATGCTCTACTAACATCATAGGAGACAGAGGTAATGCTCTACTAACATCATAGGAGACCGAGGTAATGCTCTACTAACATCATAGGAGACCGAGGTAATGCTCTACTAACATCATATGAGACAGAGGTAATGCTCTACTAACATCATAGGAGACCGAGGTAATGCTCTACTAACATCATAGGAGACAGAGGTAATGCTCTACTAACATCATAGGAGACCGAGGTAATGCTCTACTAACATCATAGGAGACCGAGGTAATGCTCTACTAACATCATAGGAGACCGAGGTAATGCTCTACTAACATCATAGGAGACCGAGGTAATGCTCTACTAACATCATATGAGACAGAGGTAATGCTCTACTAACATCATAGGAGTCAGAGGTAAGGCTCTACTAACATCATAGGAGACAGAGGTAATGCTCTACTAACATCATAGGAGACCGAGGTAATGCTCTACTAACATCATAGGAGACAGAGGTAATGCTCTACTAACATCATAGGAGACCGAGGTAATGCTCTACTAACATCATAGGAGACAGAGGTAATGCTCTACTAACATCATAGGAGACCGAGGTAAGGCTCTACTAACATCATAGGAGACAGAGGTAATGCTCTACTAACATCATAGGAGACAGAGGTAATGCTCTACTAACATCATAGGAGACCGAGGTAATGCTCTACTAACATCATAGGAGACAGAGGTAATGCTCTACTAACATCATAGGAGACAAAGGTAATGCTCTACTAACATCATAGGAGACAGAGGTAATGCTCTACTAACATCATAGGAGACCGAGGTAATGCTCTACTAACATCATAGGAGACAGAGGTAATGCTCTACTAACATCGTAGGAGACCGAGGTAATGCTCTACTAACATCATAGGAGACAGAGGTAATGCTCTACTAACATCATAGGAGACAGAGGCAATGCTCTACTAACATCATAGGAGACCGAGGTAAGGCTCTACTAACATCATAGGAGACAGCGGTAATGCTCTACTAACATCGTAGGAGACCGAGGTAATGCTCTACTAACATCATATGAGACAGAGGTAATGCTCTACTAACATCATAGGAGACAGAGGTAATGCTCTACTAACATCATAGGAGACCGAGGTAATGCTCTACTAACATCATATGAGACAGAGGTAATGCTCTACTAACATCATAGGAGTCAGAGGTAAGGCTCTACTAACATCATAGGAGACAGAGGTAATGCTCTACTAACATCATAGGAGACCGAGGTAATGCTCTACTAACATCATAGGAGACAGAGGTAATGCTCTACTAACATCATAGGAGACAGAGGTAATGCTCTACTAACATCATAGGAGACCGAGGTAAGGCTCTACTAACATCATAGGAGACAGAGGTAATGCTCTACTAACATCATAGGAGACAGAGGTAATAATCTACTAACATCATAGGAGACAGAGGTAATGCTCTACTAACATCATAGGAGACCGAGGTAATGCTCTACTAACATCATAGGAGACCGAGGTAATGCTCTACTAACATCATAGGAGACAGAGGTAATGCTCTACTAACATCATAGGAGACAGAGGTAATGCTCTACTAACATCATAGGAGACAGAGGTAATGCTCTACTAACATCATAGGAGACCGAGGTAAGGCTCTACTAACATCATAGGAGACAGAGGTAATGCTCTACTAACATCATAGGAGACAGAGGTAATGCTCTACTAACATCATAGGAGACAGAGGTAATGCTCTACTAACATCATAGGAGACAGAGGTAATGCTCTACTAACATCATAGGAGACCGAGGTAATGCTCTACTAACATCATAGGAGACCGAGGTAATGCTCTACTAACATCATAAGAGACAGAGGTAATGCTCTACTAACATCATAGGAGTCAGAGGTAAGGCTCTACTAACATCATAGGAGACCGAGGTAATGCTCTACTAACATCATAGGAGACCGAGGTAATGCTCTACTAACATCATAGGAGACAGAGGTAATGCTCTACTAACATCATAGGAGTCAGAGGTAAGGCTCTACTAACATCATAGGAGACAGAGGTAATGCTCTACTAACATCATAGGAGACCGAGGTAATGCTCTACTAACATCATAGGAGACAGAGGTAATGCTCTACTAACATCATAGGAGACCGAGGTAATGCTCTACTAACATCATAGGAGACCGAGGTAAGGCTCTACTAACATCATAGGAGACCGAGGTAATGCTCTACTAACATCATAGGAGACAGAGGTAATGCTCTACTAACATCATAGGAGACAGAGGTAATGCTCTACTAACATCATAGGAGACCGAGGTAATGCTCTACTAACATCATAGGAGACCGAGGTAATGCTCTACTAACATCATAGGAGACAGAGGTAATGCTCTACTAACATCATAGGAGACAGAGGTAATGCTCTACTAACATCATAGGAGACAGAGGTAATGCTCTACTAACATCGTAGGAGACAGAGGTAATGCTCTACTAACATCATAGGAGACCGAGGTAATGCTCTACTAACATCGTAGGAGACCGAGGTAATGCTCTACTAACATCATAGGAGACAGAGGTAATGCTCTACTAACATCATAGGAGACAGAGGTAATGCTCTACTAACATCATAGGAGACAGAGGTAATGCTCTACTAACATCATAGGAGGCCGAGGTAATGCTCTACTAACATCATAGGAGACAGAGGTAATGCTCTACTAACATCATAGGAGACCGAGGTAATGCTCTACTAACATCATAGGAGACCGAGGTAATGCTCTACTAACATCATAGGAGACAGAGGTAATGCTCTACTAACATCATAGGAGTCAGAGGTAAGGCTCTACTAACATCATAGGAGACAGAGGTAATGCTCTACTAACATCATAGGAGACCGAGGTAATGCTCTACTAACATCATAGGAGACAGAGGTAATGCTCTACTAACATCATAGGAGACAGAGGTAATGCTCTACTAACATCATAGGAGACAGAGGTAATGCTCTACTAACATCATAGGAGACAGAGGTAATGCTCTACTAACATCATAGGAGACAGAGGTAATGCTCTACTAACATCATAGGAGACCGAGGTAATGCTCTACTAACATCATAGGAGACCGAGGTAAGGCTCTACTAACATCATAGGAGACAGAGGTAATGCTCTACTAACATCATAGGAGACAGAGGTAATGCTCTACTAACATCATAGGAGACAGAGGTAATGCTCTACTAACATCATAGGAGACAGAGGTAATGCTCTACTAACATCATAGGAGACCGAGGTAATGCTCTACTAACATCATAGGAGACCGAGGTAAGGCTCTACTAACATCATAGGAGACAGAGGTAATGCTCTACTAACATCATAGGAGACAGAGGTAATGCTCTATTAACATCATAGGAGACAGAGGTAATGCTCTACTAACATCATAGGAGACAGAGGTAATGCTCTACTAACATCATAGGAGACCGAGGTAAGGCTCTACTAACATCATAGGAGACAGAGGTAATGCTCTACTAACATCATAGGAGACAGAGGTAATGCTCTACTAACATCATAGGAGGCCGAGGTAATGCTCTACTAACATCATAGGAGACAGAGGTAATGCTCTACTAACATCATAGGAGACCGAGGTAATGCTCTACTAACATCATAGGAGACCGAGGTAATGCTCTACTAACATCATAGGAGACAGAGGTAATGCTCTACTAACATCATAGGAGTCAGAGGTAAGGCTCTACTAACATCATAGGAGACAGAGGTAATGCTCTACTAACATCATAGGAGACCGAGGTAATGCTCTACTAACATCATAGGAGACAGAGGTAATGCTCTACTAACATCATAGGAGACAGAGGTAATGCTCTACTAACATCATAGGAGACAGAGGTAATGCTCTACTAACATCATAGGAGACAGAGGTAATGCTCTACTAACATCATAGGAGACAGAGGTAATGCTCTACTAACATCATAGGAGACCGAGGTAATGCTCTACTAACATCATAGGAGACCGAGGTAAGGCTCTACTAACATCATAGGAGACAGAGGTAATGCTCTACTAACATCATAGGAGACAGAGGTAATGCTCTACTAACATCATAGGAGACAGAGGTAATGCTCTACTAACATCATAGGAGACAGAGGTAATGCTCTACTAACATCATAGGAGACCGAGGTAATGCTCTACTAACATCATAGGAGACCGAGGTAAGGCTCTACTAACATCATAGGAGACAGAGGTAATGCTCTACTAACATCATAGGAGACAGAGGTAATGCTCTATTAACATCATAGGAGACAGAGGTAATGCTCTACTAACATCATAGGAGACAGAGGTAATGCTCTACTAACATCATAGGAGACCGAGGTAAGGCTCTACTAACATCATAGGAGACAGAGGTAATGCTCTACTAACATCATAGGAGACAGAGGTAATGCTCTACTAACATCATAGGAGACAGAGGTAATGCTCTACTAACATCATAGGAGACAGAGGTAATGCTCTACTAACATCATAGGAGACAGAGGTAATGCTCTACTAACATCATAGGAGTCAGAGGTAAGGCTCTACTAACATCATAGGAGACAGAGGTAATGCTCTACTAACATCATAGGAGACCGAGGTAATGCTCTACTAACATCATAGGAGACAGAGGTAATGCTCTACTAACATCATGAGACAAAGGTAATGCTCTACTAACATCATAGGAGACAGAGGTAATGCTCTACTAACATCATAGGAGACAGAGGTAATGCTCTACTAACATCATAGGAGACCGAGGTAATGCTCTACTAACATCATAGGAGACAGAGGTAATGCTCTACTAACATCATAGGAGACAGAGGTAATGCTCTACTAACATCATAGGAGACAGAGGTAATGCTCTACTAACATCATAGGAGACAGAGGTAATGCTCTACTAACATCATAGCAGACCGAGGTAAGGCTCTACTAACATCATAGGAGACAGAGGTAATGCTCTACTAACATCATAGGAGACAGAGGTAATGCTCTACTAACATCATAGGAGACCGAGGTAAGGCTCTACTAACTTCATAGGCAGCAAAGACACTGAAGCAGCACTGAAACAGGAGCCTGGATGCCAGAGCAGAGCTGCTGTGCCTGCAATGTTTCGTCCATTAGGGTGTTAGGGGCGGTGCCCCACCTGTGACTGATCAAAAGTATTTAATTTTTATTTTTCAATGAAATAGCTATTATATAATTCAAAGATTATATAAAACATTTCCATAAAAGTGTGGTTAAATTGTGTACATTTTACTGTTTTAAAACAGTAAATACAGGTACTGCTCTTCCATCAAAAGCTCCAGGTGTTCGGCCTGCCAACCAGCAATGAGATTGCAGGATGATGTGCTGGTCAGTTTGTTTACCCGCACCCGCCCCGCAATTGCTAATAACACATCCACAACCGCCCAACTATATGTGATAAAGTGAAAATCTAAGGCCCGCACCCGACCATAACCCGTAAATATAGCAAATGCACTGTACAGTCAGAAATTGTGGAACAATTTTTTACAGGCCTTCTTAGATAGGCCTATGCTTATAATTTCAAATTGGTAGCCTATTTGTTAGTAAACTTACATGCAGCTTCTCTTCTGTCATTACTTGTTTTCTTTTTCCTTTTTCATTTATGCTTCTCTCGCAAAACAAACGCGTTTAGGGACCAGGGGAAAAAAACGATAAAAAAATTATATTACAAAAAAAGGGAAAGATTTTCCATTCAAATGACATCCATTTTACCTGTTTTAAGGAAATCAAAAGCTGTTAAAACGACCCTACATGTTTTGGGTAAAATGTGAGTTTGACTTCTATGCATATTTTATGTGGTTGAAATACTATCAGCTTTTATGACAGCACTGCCACCTTTACAGACGGTCCCTTAACGCACATTAATTCTCGCAAGATGCTGAAAGAATTAAGTAAGTTAATATTATATTAGGCTATGTGAGAGGTTAGAGACCTACAGTCGGTGTCCAGGTTTCAGTTAGGCTGCTATTCCATTTAACGCATCTGAACAGTGCAGTTCCCTTAACGTGCCACAGACTGTCGAATGTGTATAGCACTTCACAATCATCACAGACAACACAGACGGTATTGCTATCATCCTCATTTACCACTTCACCAAATGTTTCCCAAACATTAAAATACTGTTCTGGCCCTCCCTTCTATAGATTTTCAATGTCTCTGTGCACAATTCACAACAGTGTTGTTTCTCCTGCCATCAGATAGCTAGAGGACACTACTGCCCTACCAAGCAAAAAGGCAGTAACTGCTCATTTGGTTGAAAATGTGTTAATGTCATTTTTGCTACATTAAATACATGCTTAATCATGTGGACAAGTATCCTGCCTCTATTGTATTTTGGTATGGAGAAAATGAGGGTCATGTTAGCAGTAACTGCATAAGGTTACTGTGAAACCAAGGTAAATAAAAGCCATTTTGCTTGGTAGGGCAGACTAGCTACCAGAAATCTAGCATACCGCTAGCTAGCTTGCTAGCTCGCATGCCAATCAAGTCTAACTAAAGTTACTGGCGAGCTTATCGTGCTTGTGACATTATTCTAGCTAACTATCCCCAGCTAGATCATTTGTTTTCACTTGTCACATCTGTGCTTGTTGCGTTTTCCCTGTGCTTGTGTCACCGATGAACTCGTGAGATGGCTGCGCGATGCTCGTTCTAAAAATATTACTTTTGGTAATCAAAACAGCTGTGGCATGTGCAGCAGAGGTGATTCTGTTTTACATACAAAATATATGTGCATTTATGCTTTAGTTCAAACGCACAGATCACTTTATATATCTTCCCACAGAAACTACTGGTCATTTGAAAACTGGGTAAATAATTCTCTCCCCCTTCCGCGCAGCTATCACTGTACACCGGCAACATGTTTCTGGGCCATAACGTGTGTGTGCGAGTGTGTGTCAGTGTCCGCATGTGTGTGTGCGACTATTGATGTGTATGAGCATGTGTGTCAATTTGTGTTTGTATGTCAGTGTGTGTCAGTATGTGAGTGTGTGTCTGGCTCTTGGTTACACCCGCTGTACAAGGTCACACCTAGAGCAAGGGGGAATAGGAGGAAACCAAGGCTCTGGTCCCCAGGGATCCTCCAATGGAAGGGGACGGTGGGTCCACACACACACTCACAGGTTGTTATGCAAATTACAGAGTAATTTAAAGTCAATGGACGCAGAATTACCAAGTGGATGCAATGCTTTTGTGATTTTCTCACATCATCCATTTTTATACTGAATAATGTCACATTAAGTGAGCTGCACCTGCTAGGCCAATCTGGTGTTTGGAGAAACTTTAAGGTTGTTTTCTAAGCGAGAGGTTGTATGTGTGTGTTTGTTTGTTGTGTGTGTGTGTGTGTGTGTGTGTGTGTGTGTGTGTGTGTGTGTGTGTGTGTGTGTGTGTGTGTGTGTGTGTGTGTGTGTGTGTGTGTGTGTATGTGTGTGTGTGTGTGTGTGTGTGTGTGTGTGTGTGTGTGTGTGTGTGTGTGAGTGTGAGTGTGAGTGTGAGTGTGAGTGTGAGTGCGTGCATGACTGTATGTGTGTGTGAGTCTCTGTGTGTTTAAGGTTGTTCTAAGGACAGAGGTCGTGTCCGGTAAGGAGATAGGCAACAGCGGGAGGAGATAGGCAACAGCGGGAGGAGATAGGAAACAGCGGGAGGAGATAGGAAACAGCGGGAGGAGATAGGCAACAGCGGGAGGAGATAGGCAACAGCGGGAGGAGATAGGCAACAGCGGGAGGAGATAGGCAACAGCGGGAGGAGATAGGCAACAGCGGGAGGAGATAGGAA
Organism: Thymallus thymallus; assembly: GCA_023634145.1. Classification (NCBI taxonomy): domain Eukaryota; kingdom Metazoa; phylum Chordata; class Actinopteri; order Salmoniformes; family Salmonidae; genus Thymallus; species Thymallus thymallus. Next base: position 8,330,332 of record CM042405.1, on the reverse strand, counting down.
ACAGCGGGAGGAGATAGGAAACAGCGAGAGGAGATAGGAAACAGTGAGAGGAGATAGGAAACAGTGGGAGGAGATAGGATACAGTAGGAGGAGATAGAATACAGCAGGAGGACATAGCCTACAGTAGGCGAACAGGCAGAGAGATAACAAACAACATAACCACAACTGCTGCATGAGGCCTTACAGATAGGCCTCTTCTAAGGCCTCATATAGGCTACTGTCTGGCCCCAACCAAGACCTCAGAGATACCCACAAACGCATGCCTGTACATTTTCATTGTGTATATGAATGTGTGAGAATATGCTGTGTGTGTGCCACAGTATTGGCATGCCTGCCCTGTGTGTGTGCACGTGTGTCCATGCATATGTTTGTTCAGGCCAAGGATTAATGGGTAGGCCCTCATACACAGTGACATTTTAAATGGAGGATATGGACTAATTCCATGTTACTCATAATAGTAACTCTATTCAATGACCTTTCTTCAGTACTTCTAGGAAGGACACCATGTGGGTCTGAGTCTGGAAGAGATAAAATAACATAATTTCTGTAATAACTGTGATAACTGTAACAACTATGATAACTGTAATAACGGTGATAAAGGCACATTCAGATGGAAATACTAAAAAAAATAAAGGGCATCCGATCCATTTAAAGTTTGTCTTCTGTAATCTGAACGGGTTCTGAAATGAGTTTGACTCAACTCACAACGAACCCCCTCCCTCTCTCTGTCAGCCAATGTGATAGATAACCTTCACAAGGCAACACTGCAGGCAGTGTGTGTCCTTTCTCCCTGTTTCTGAACCCTAATTAAAGGAAGATAGAATAATTAAACAAATACCTAGCCTGTCTAGCACCGCCCCCCGTCCTCCAACTGATGGCCTACAAAAAGGTCTCATTGCCAAGGTGTCACACAAGACACATCTCATGATGGGTAAAAGCAAAGAGCTGTCTCAAGACATTCGCAACCTAATTGTTGCAAAACATAATGATGGCATTGGTTATAGGCACATTTCTAAGCTTCTGAATGTTCCAGTGAGCACTGTTGGGGCAATAATATGGAAGTGGAAAGACAATCAATTCACCATAAATTTGCCTCGACCAGGTGACCAAGTCTGAATTATTATTTTTTCAAACCTCAGATGCACTACAAGTTTTACATTTCCTGCATATTTCTCCGGAAACAGGGTGATCAGATTAAGATCCGTTCTACTGTTAACATGTTTAGTAAACTGAACTGCCGTGCCTCCCTGTAAAGACATAGGCTGTTGCGTGCAAATGAGAGCAGAGATGGAGAGAGAGTGAGAGAGAAAGAGAGACAGAGAGAGAAAGAGAGAGAGAGACAGAGAGAGAAAGAGAGAGAGAGAAAGAGAGAGAAAGAGAGAGAGAGAAAGAGAGAGAGAGACAGAGAGAGGGAGAGAGAGAAGCGTTAGTGATGCTTCCCCCAAGGACCAGTGCTAGATGAGGCCAATTTAATCTGCCGCAGGGTTTACACCTGCCCACACACATCAACGCATACACACACCACACACACACAATGCACACACACACAATGCACACACCTGCACATGCACGCGCACACATACACACCCACACACAGATAAACTAATGTGCACATTTAAAAAATATATATATATTAGGAATACTGATGATGAGATTTGTATATGAAAGGCATGGGCTCTCTCTTTCTCTTTCTCACACACACGCACACATGCACGAGCGCACACACACAGGCACACGCACGCACAATGAGAAAATACAACCCGTCTCAAATGAATTCTTTCCTCAACAATTTCCTTTCTAAATGTCATGAAATATATTGATGCCTTGGGGGTCAATCTCTCACTGCTACTTTGTGGCATATGAGGTTTCAAAAACAGGGCCCTACTAATCTCCATGGCTGCGTCCCAAAAGACCCCCTATTCCCTTTATAGTGCACAATTATAGAGCCCATAGAGCTCTGGTCAACAGGAGTGCACTATAAAAGGGCATACTGTAGAGTGCCATTTGGGACACAGACTACATGTGTTCTGGGCCCATAATTAAAAATACCCTTAGGAGCACAGCTAGCCTAGCGCTGACATGTGTGTGTGTGTGTGTGTGTGTGTGTGTGTGTGTGTGTGTGTGTGTGTGTGTGTATGTGTGTGTGTGTGTGTGTGTGTACGTGTGTGTGTACATTAGGGGATAGGGTTGCTGTTTGTAGTCTGGGGATAAGGTTGCTGTTTGTAGTCAGAAGATAGGGTTGCTGTTTGTAGTCAGGGGATAGGGTTGCTGTTTGTAGTCAGGGGATAGGGTTGCTGTTTGTAGTCAGGGGATAGGGTTGCTGTTTGTAGTCAGGGGATAGGGTTGCTGTTTGTAGTCAGGGGATAGGGTTGCTGTTTGTAGTCTGGGGATAGGGTTGCTGTTTGTAGTCTGGGGATAGGGTTGCTGTTTGTAGTCTGGGGATAGGGTTGCTGTTTGTAGTCTGGGGAAAGGGTTGCTGTTTGTAGTCAGAAGATAGGGTTGCTGTTTGTAGTCTGGGGATAGGGTTGCTGTTTGTAGTCAGGGGATAGGGTTACTGTTTGTAGTCAGGGGATAGGGTTGCTGTTTGTAGTCTGGGGAAAGGGTTGCTGTTTGTAGTCAGAAGATAGGGTTGCTGTTTGTAGTCTGGGGATAGGGTTGCTGTTTGTAGTCAGGGGATAGGGTTGCTGTTTGTAGTCTGGGAATAGGGTTGCTGTTTGTAGTCTGGGGATAGGGTTGCTGTTTGTAGTCAGGGGATAGGGTTGCTGTTTGTAGTCAGAAGATAGGGTTGCTGTTTGTTGTCTGGGGATAGGGTTGCTGTTTGTAGTCAGGGGATAGGGTTGCTGTTTGTAGTCAGGGGATAGGGTTGCTGTTTGTAGTCAGAAGATAGGGTTGCTGTTTGTAGTCTGGGGATAGGGTTGCTGTTTGTAGTCAGGGGATAGGGTTGCTGTTTGTAGTCTGGGGATAGGGTTGCTGTTTGTAGTCAGGGGATAGGGTTGCTGTTTGTAGTCAGGGGATAGGGTTGCTGTTTGTAGTCTGGGGATAGGGTTGCTGTTTGTAGTCTGGGGATAGGGTTGCTGTTTGTAGTCTGGGGTTGCCTGCTCTGTTCTTTATGTTCCCATCATATCGATCTGAGTGTTACCCAGGTAATGAACTGTACTGATGGAGCCACAGCCACAGCATGGTTAGCGATGGAGAGATAATCTCCCTTGCATCACTGCTGAATCACAAAAAAGAGGAGACAAGGATAGAGAGAGGAAGAGAGAGAGGGGGTGAGAGAGAGGAGGCGAGAGAGAGAGGGGGAGAGAGAAAGAGAGATAGAGAGAGAGAAGAGAAGAGAAAATAGGGATAGAGAGGAAAGGACATGAGTGGAGGGGAGAGGGGAGAGGAGGAGGAGAGATGCCTTGTAAGCACTAAAGCATTTGGATAAAACCGTCATGGCTGGAACTTTTCTTTTCCAAGTTAATGTGCAACATATGCATGACTGTGGGCACTCTCCATGTCTCCCTCAATCTCCCCTGCTCTCTTTCTTTCTCTGTATCTCTCTCTCTCTCTCTCTCTCTCTCTCCCAACCTACCTATACTCTCTCTCTCCTTCCCCCTATATCCCCCTCTCTCCCTCCCTCTTTCCCTCCCAGCCACAGCCACAGAAAGACAAAGTGTTTGTTCCTTCTGTCATCTCTGATCAGGTTTATTTCCAGATGGGTGGTGTCGCCTGACGCTGCCTACTTTCCCTCCTTCGCTGGGGGAGTCATTTGACTTTCAGGCAGTGCCCTCATCCGTTACCATGGCTGGAACAGAGTGTGTGCTCCTGGGGAGGTACATTCCCCAAACTGCCTTCCCCTCCTCTCTGAGATGTGGCAGTTCCAGGCCAGGCAGCATGAGTCAGTGAGAGAGAGAGAGAGAGAGAGAGAGAGAGAGAGAGAGAGAGAGAGAGAGAGAGAGAGAGAGAGAGAGAGAGAGAGAGATTGATAGAGCGGGATAGAGAGATAGATAGAGGGAGATAAAGAGAAAAAGAAAGAAAGAAAGAAAGAAAGAAAGAAAGAAAGAAAGAAAGAAAGAAAGGAGGCAGCAGACTTTCATCTCTGACAAGAGAAAATGAGGTCCTGATCCCAGAGACCAGGGACCACTATAGAAACCAGAGCTATCTTCCAGCAACTGCCATCTGACTTAGGATCCACAATGGCTCCCTGAATGCTTCATTCATAGGACTCCTGCCTGGCTGTCTTCAGCAGTGGCAAAGTGGCACCTTCAGATGTTGGAGCCACAATGGAGGGCCAGTGATCTCTGACATTGTGGCAGGGTCCCCCTCCCGTTTAAAAGCAAGGGAGAAGGAGGACGACCCCTCACAGCTGCTGCTAGCCCTCTCAAAATCTCAGAGCCACAATGGACGGCAGCTAGGCTTTGTTCACGGATCTGTTGCACCTCAAAAGGAATCCTTTATTTGCGGGAGATGGAGCCTCATGCAGAGGAGGAGAATGGAGGGATAAATGGTGTGTTGCCAGGTACTGTTGAAAAGCTTTTTCATCTCTATTAATTAATTATAAGCCAACCTCCTGCTGGTATCTCTACCAGGCAAACACACATACAGTGGGGAGAACAAGTATTTGATACACTGCCGATTTTGCAGGTTTTCCCACTTACAAAGCATGTAGAAGTCTGTAATTTTTATCATAGGTACTCTTCAACTGTGAGTGACGGAATCTAAAACAAAAATCCAGAAAATCACATTGTATGATTTTTAAGTAATTAATTTGCATTTTATTGCATGACATAAGTATTTGATACATCTGAAAAGCAGAACTTAATATTTGGTACAGAAACCTTTGTTTGCAATTACAGAGATCATACGTTTCCTGTAGTTCTTGACCAGGTTTGCACACACTGCAGCAGGGATTTTGGCCCACTACTCCATCCAGATCCTTCAGGTTTCGTGGCTGTCTCTGGGCAATACAGACTTTCAGCTCCCTCCAAAGATTTTCTATTGGGTTCAGGTCTGGAGACTGGCTAGGCCACTCCAGGACCTTGAGATGCTTCTTACGGAGCCACTCCTTAGTTGCCCTGGCTGTGTGTTTCGGGTCGTTGTCATGCTGGAAGACCCAGCCACGACCCATCTTCAATGCTCTTACTGAGGGAAGGAGGTTGTTGGCCAAGATCTCGCGATACATGGCCCCATCCATCCTCCCCTCAATACGGTGCAGTCGTCCTGTCCCCTTTGCAGAAAAGCATCGCCAAAGAATGATGTTTCCACCTCCATGCTTCATGGTTGGGATGGTGTTCTTGGTGTTGTACTCATCCTTCTTCTTCCTCCAAACACGGCGAGTAGAGTTTAGACCAAAAAGCTATATTTTTGTCTCATCAGACCACATGACCTTCTCCCATTCCTCCTCTGGATCATCCAGATGGTCATTGGCAAACTTCAGACGGGCCTGGACATGCGCTGGCTTGAGCAGGGGGACCTTGCGTGCGCTGCAGGATTTTAATCCATGACGGCGTAGTGTGTTACTAATGGTTTTCTTTGAGACTGTGGTCCCAGCTCTCTTCAGGTCATTGACCAGGTCCTGCCGTGTAGTTCTGGGCTGATCCCTCACCTTCCTCATGATCATTGATGCCCCACGAGGTGAGATCTTGCGTGGTGCCCCAGACCGAGAGAGATTGACCGTCATCTTGAACTTCTTCCATTTTCTAATAATTGCGCCAACAGCTGTTGCCTTCTCACCAAGCTGCTTGCCTATTGTCCTGTAGCCCATCCCAGCCTTGTGCAGGTCTACAATTTTATCCCTGATGTCCTTACACAGCTCTCTGGTCTTGGCCATTGTAGAGAGGTTGGAGTCGGTTTGATTGAGTGTGTGGACAGTGTGTCTTTTATACAGGTAACAAGTTCAAACAGGTGCAGTTAATACAGGTAATGAGTGGAGAACAGGAGGGCTTCTTAAAGAAAAACGAATAGGTCTGTGAGAGCCGGAAATCTTACTGGTTGGTAGGTGATCAAATACTTATGTCATGCAATAAAATGCAAATGTATTATTTAAAAGTCATACAATGTGATTTTCTGGATTTTTGATTCCGTCTCTCACAGTTGAAGTGTACCTATGATAAAAATGACAGACCTCTACATGCTTTGTAAGTAGGAAAACCTGCAAAATCGGCAGTGTATCAAATACTTGTTCTCCCCACTGTACATAAGCATGCTTGCATTCTGTTGTTTATTGTGGGATATGTGTGTAAGGATGTACAGTAAGTGTGTGTAAGGCAGGGCTCTTCCTGGCTATAAACATGAGAGATGTGACTGTGTGATTGGGCAGACAGGCAGGCGGACGTATCATACTGGAATGCCAACACGACACAGCTCCTCCCCACTAGGCACAGGCATAATTCCAATGGCTAGTTTTGATTTACAATTGGTTGAGTTGTCAACTAAAGTGAATTCAACATGAAATCAACAAAATTCCCTTCTTGCAAACAGTTTTCCACGTTGAGTAAACATCGTCATCACATTTAATTATTTTGTGGAAATTACATGGAAACAACGTTGATTTAACCAATTTCATTCCCTCTCTGGAGGACCCATTAGGGTCAAAGTGCCCCCATCCTCTGCCTATGTCTGGTGTTACCGTCCACAATAAGAAACCAAAAATCGTTGCGCAACAGAAAAAGGGATGACATTGTGTAATATTGATAGGTGTGAATTGGACCATATTGCTGTCCTGCCTGAGCAAGTACTTTTAGGTGTCAGTGAAAATGTATGTGAGTAAAAAGTGTATATTATTTTCTTTAGGAATATAGTGGAGTAAAGATAGCCCAAAAAAACAACTTAAGTATTTTTACTTAGTTATTGTCACTCAACAGAATAAGGAACTAACCAATCAGCCACTGACAACCCAAAACAAAACAGGTGGGGTTTTAAACTGGGGACTGAAACACATCCATGGGGGGCCTACTGAGCACTGGCCAAGCAACTCCAGTTGGGTCTTAAAAGATCCCCATCATGGACACCCACTGGATCTGATATCAGACTAACTAAAAGAACCAACTAAGGATAGGGAGTGAAAATAACAGTGAGCCTAAGGTAACCCAACCAAGCAAGCGAAACACAAAGGTACAGGCTCTGTTCAACAACCTAACACAGACACTCTAAACAGAGGTGTAGCTCTTCCAACATCTCTTTTCCCAAACAAAGTACTTTCCCAGCAGCCCTTAAATACCTTCTGACTAACGAGGCAGTATCCTGTCAGTTGTATCTTTTTTCATTGCTTTTAGTATATCGAATGTGAAATACGTGCATTTATCTGTAATTAAACCCTGCGCACTAAGGACTCCTCCACTTTAGACCAAGCAGCCTTCATGTTCGCAGCATTGTCTGTCATCAGTGCAAATACCTTCTGTGGTCCAAGGTCATTGACGACTGCTTTCAGCTCATCTGCAATGTAGAGACCGGTGTGTCTGTTGTCCCTTGTGTCTGTGCTCTTGCAGAATACTGGTTGAGGGGTGGAGATGATGTAATGAATTATTCCTTGCCCACGAGCATTCGACCACCCATCAGAGATGATTGCAATACAGCCTGCTTTCTCTATGATTTGCTTGACCTTCACTTGAACTCTGTTGAACTCATTCCGCAATCTCTTCCAATACACATTGCCTGTGAGCATCAGAGGTGAACCAGTTGCGTACACAGCTCGAGCAAGACATTCATCAGCATTTCTCTAAAAAAAAAACTTCTGATTACAGGAGGACCATGAGCTGTTGCTATCGATAAGTTGTCTGATTCATCATTTTCACCTCGAATAGAAGTAGACTTATTACTTGTTGTAGTAAGTAACAAGGTTACTTGTTGTGAGCGCTGAGCGAACTTTGGAAAGATGATTCTGCATCTTTGTTGTATTCTTCACATATGATTTGGCACAGTATTTGCAAGTGTACACAGCTTTTCCTTCTACATTAGCTGCAGTGAATTGTCTCCACACATCAGATAGTGCCCGTGGCATTTTCCTGAAAAGATTAGAAATAAATGAGTTTAAAAAAAACAAATACAATTCCATGTACAGATAAATAGTTAAGCAGTAAGATTAAACAATTTCTTTGTAAGATAAATGTTTTAAAATTAAACATGTATGGAAACAGGTGAATCAACACTCAGTTAGCAGGCTCAAGCAAGCTAAAACCCACATGGTAGCAAAAACGAACTAGCAGAAATTGTTAACAATTTCAAAATGATTTAAACACACTTTGCTGTAGGGTACTATTTACTATTTAACAAAAAATCATGTATGTCATATAAAATATATTCACCCCACCCAGTATTGTAATCAAAACTTACCAGAAAGCATGTAGTCCTTGGCTCAGACAGTGTAGTAGTGTGGGCTCAATAGCATCTCATTAGTGTGCAAGATCTTGAGAATCAGCTGTACATATGAAAGAAGAGTACACTGCACAAGGTATGGAAGAATGCACTGTGCATGCAGAGGGTTGCAATTCCATTGAATTGGGGATAGTTTAACCAAAATATGCCACAAGACTATAACAGGTTCACTGTTATAAGCTAAATCTTTTGATGAATTTAAGCAAATTCCCCAAATTCTTGTGCTTAACTTCCCATGGAAAATGTCCGACCCTTTGCAACCCTACTACTACATGATTCCATACGTGTCATTTTATAGTTTTGATGTCTTCACTATTATTCTAAAATATAGAAAATAGTAAAAATAAAGAAAAACCCTTGAATGAGTAGGTGTGTCCAAACTTTTGATTAGTACTGTATGTGTGAAATCTGATTTAGAATGGCCCATTACCCTGCCGCTGTCGGAACATTGGCAGTTAAGAAGTTTGGTAGGCTACTAATGACCATCAGAGCACAGTTTTGGAGAAGCCTAGTTATTGTGACTCAATGGTCACGTGGAATTTTACTGCGGTCATGACTCGTGACTGCCGGTGTGTCGGTAATACGGTCACCGTATCAGCCCTTGTGTTAGGACAGGTTGGGCAGCTATGGGACACCAGTGTCAACTCCACTGAGCCGAGTGAGGCTGAGGTAGGTGCCAGCCAGGCAGGGACTGCAGTGGCAGCAGCTGTGTGTGTGTGTGTGTGTGTGTGTGTGTCTAGCGTGCATGTGTGTATTCAGCTCCAGACCCTGGCTGCACATCCATCTCATAATCCATGGTGACGGCTGAGAGCAGTGACACCCACACTCTCCTGCTGCTGTGGCGACAGGGCCAGGGCCAGGATGGATGGAAGCATCAGATGTAATTGGAGCCCATTAAGCAAGTCCCCAATGAGTGATACACACACACACACACACACACACACACACACACACACATGCCCGCAAGCTCACACACACACACACACACACACACACACACACACACAGACACACACACACACACACACACACACACACACACACACTCACACAGGCCCACCCACACAATCACAGGCAGGCAAACAACGAATGCAAAAAAAAATAAAAAACACAAACACACAGCGCGAGCAACCAAGGAATGCCGCAGCAGCCTGCTCTGAAATGACCTTGGCTGGTGGATCTAGTCGCAGAGATTAATTTCAACTTCCATTATCAGAAAAATGTATCTAAGTTGACATTTAATGCTTCCTATCTAAACCACACCACTCTAAATGACTTTGTCGATCAATAATTGCACATTTTCATTTCAACGTGGCTTTTTCCCTGAAAAACATGCAAGCTTCCAAAACCAAATTGTGCTCACAATCTTCTACTATCACAACTCCAATTTCCCCCAGAGCAGCGAGCACTACTGTATAATTCCATGCCTTGACTAAAAAAACAAAGGAATCTATAATGCAGGCTCATTGAGGTCCAAGGGACTTGGGTTAGGGAGTGGAGACACACACACACACACACACACCCCAAGCACAAAAACACAACATTGCAGGTGAAGTAGAGAGGCCAGAGATGTGTCTTTGTTTATTAAAAGAGCCACATATGGAACAAATAAACACAACACACCTCTGAAGCAGCTGGCCTGGCAGCACAGGTGTCAATATCTCAACACAGAGCTTTACCTGGAGGGGAGGCAGGAGAAATTATTATCCTGGCTTCTGAGACCATAACGTGTAGCATGCAACCAATCAGACCTCAGGTTAGAAAACAGATCTCAAGACGCTGCTAAGGCGAGAACGGCTCATAATAATGTCTGGAACGGAGCAAATGGAATGGCATCAAACACATGGAAACCACGTGACTGATGTGTTTGATACCATTCCACTCATTCCGCTCCATTCTCACGAGCCTGTTCTCCTTAATTAAGGTGCAACCAACCTCCTGTGAAACAGATATATAACCAATCTACCTGTGGAGTTCCCTGAGAAACGTAACAATCAACGCATTGCTTAAATGTACATTCAGGGTAATGAATTGGTTTCATCACTACCTCTAGATTAGAGGCAGTTACCAAAGAGGTGACACACATGCTAGTTACAACAATATCCCTCTCTCCATGATTGTAATGATTGAACTGGTTTTTCTTTTCTTTATTTACCAGATTCAGCCTACTCCAGGGTGAAAAAATCTCAATTGAAATTATTTTTTTAGTTTAGGAAAAGATTTACAGATCTTAATTTGGTCACTTTTGTTGCTGAGAATTTTCCTGCACAGCAGGAGTTTTAAAAAGGCTTCTAACTTTTGTAATGTCAGACTTGATTTGCCCTAATGAAAAATGTATCAACCCCTACAAAAAAAAAAACACATTTCCTGTTTCTGTAGGATTATTGTCCTGCTGCCGCAAACTGGCTCAAATTAAGATCCTACATCTGTAGTCTGAGTCTGGGAAATCAGCCCTAGATGTATAGCAGCATAGATAGGCTTCTCCACTAAGGGCATCCCTAGTCTTTCCTCCCAGCCTATCTATATCCATGTATTTCTAGACAGGCCAATGTTCAGAGATATGCTGCCAGGTCTACCACTCACTAGTCCTCCTGGAGACGCTGTAGACCATTCTATTAGATCTCTAATCCAGATCAAAGAAACAAAGCCTTTCAATGTGTGTGTGTGTGTGTGTGTGTGTGTGTGTGTGTGTGTGTGTGTGTGTGTGTGTGTGTGTGTGTGTGTGTGTGTGTGTGTGTGTGTGTGTGTGTGTGTGTGTGTGTGTGTGTGTGTGTGTGTAAAATAGCAGGCTATTACAGCTGTGGGCTATTAATTCATTCTCCTACAATTAGTCGATACTGAGGTTAAGTCTGTTTGCTTTATTATACAATGCACTAGGGTTGCAAAGGGTCGGAAACTTTCTGGTAAATTTCCGTAATTTTTCCGGAAATATTCCATGGGAAGTTAAGCCTGGGAATTTTGGGAATTTTGCTTAAATTCATCAAAACATTTAGCTTATAACAGTGACCCTTTTTTGTGGGATACACATAAGGCAATTCTAGGTCTTGTGGCATATTTTGGTTAAACTATCCCCAATTCAATGGAATTGCAACCCTCTGCATGCACAGTGTATTCTTCCATCGCATGTGCAGTGTACTCTTCCATCATATGTACAGCTGATTCTCAAGATCTTGCACACTAATGAGATGCTATTGAGCCCACACTACTACACTGTCTGAGCCAAGGACTACATGCTTTCTGGTAAGTTTTGATTACAATACTGGGTGGGGTGAATATATTTTATATGACATACATGATTTTTTGTTAAATAGTAAATAGTACCCTACAGCAAAGTGTGTTTAAATCATTTTGAAATTGTTAACAATTTCTGCTAGTTTGTTTTTGCTACCATGTGGGTTTTAGCTTGCTTGAGCCTGCTAACTGAGGAGTGTTAATTCACCTGTTTCCATACATGTTTCATTTTAAAACATTTATCTTACAAAGGAGTTGTTTAATCTAACTGCTTAACTATTTATCTGTACATGGAATTGGATTTGGGGTTTTTTAACTCATTTTTTTATAATCTTTAAAGATGCATAAAGTTCCCTCAGTGCTCACAACAAGCAACCTCTGACTAAAGTCCCTCTACTTCTATTTGAGGTGAAAATGATGAATCAGACACCTTATCGATAGCAACAGCTCATGGTCCTCCTGGAATCAGAAGTTTTTTTGACTCAATGGAGGAACGTAGTCAGAGAACTGCTGATGAATGTCTTGCTCGAGCTGTGTATTCAACTGGTTCACTTCTGATGCTCACAGGCAATGTGTATTGGAAGAGATTTAGGAATGTTCTTCTCCCAGTATACACCCCTCCAACCAGACATGCTTTATCTACTCATTTGATGGATGCAGAGTTCAACAGAGTTCAAGTGAACGTCAAGCAAATCATAGAGAAAGCAGACTGTATTGCAATCATCTCTGATGGGTGGTCGAATGTTCGTGGGTAAAGAATAATTAACTACATCATCTCCACCCCTCAACCAGTATTCTACAAGAGCACAGACACAAGGGACAACATGCCTGAAGCCTAAACACGCCGCAGCGTACATGTTGGACCCCAAGTATGCTGGCAAGAGCATCCTGTCTGGTGCAGAGATCAACAAGTCCTATGGTGTCATCACTACCGTGTCTCGCCACCTTGGCCTGGATGAGGGCTAGGTTCTTGGCAGTCTGGTGAAGTACACTTCCAAGCAAGGGTTTTGGGATGGAGATGCAATATGGCAGTCGTGCCAACATATCTCATCAGCCACCTGGTGGAAGGGACTTTGTGGATCTGAGGCTCTTTCCCCTGTTGCCTCCATCTTCCTCCAAATCCCACCAACATCAGCCACCTCAGAGCACAACTGGTCCTTGTTTAATTTCCATGGAAAGTTTCCACCTCTGAATATTCCCCAAAATGTGCAACCCTACAATACACTCTACTGTGCTTTACTGTACTGTACGGTACTGTATAAATCAAATATCCTAGTTGGACATGGATTGATTGTGTTGCATTGCAGTCAATAAAGGGCTGTTGTGTGTGAGGCATGTTGGATTACTCCCTGTATAGTGTTATTTACCAGCCAACAATGTTATGTGTGTGTAGGAGAGCCAAACTAAAGTGTACTCCCATATCTGAAGTGTTTACTACTTTAAAAGTCAAGAAAAGAAAAGTAGAAAGTCAGAATAGAAAGTGGAAGTCATACTGGAATCAGAGCATTGTTACTCTGGGGGGAGGGGCCTGGGGGGATTACCTCTACTGGTCATCTGTGACAGGAAATGAGGCCAAAGGTGAGGACATAGATCAGGTGACCCAGCTCCAGAGGCACAGCTGGGATGGCCTCTCTGACACTGACTGCAGCTGGGGACTGACAACTCATCTAACAGAGTGTGTGTGTGCGTGTGTGTATGTGTGTGTATGTGTGTGTGTGTGTGTGTGTGTGTGTGTGTGTGTGTGTGTGTGTGTGTGTGTGTGTGTGTGTGTGTGTGGAATGTATGGGCCAAGTATCATATATGCAGTGTATTCTATTCTCCCAGCTCAGGACTGTGCTGGTTATGCTGCTTTCTCTAACACACACACACACACACACACACACACACACACACACACACACACACACACACACACACACACACACACACACACATGCACACACACACATGCACACACATGCACACACAGAAGCACAAACACGTACGCACACACACCCCTCTCCTCTCCTCTCTTTGGAGAGAAAGGCACAGATGGGTGTTTCTGGATGGATGATCCTCCTGGAGGGGTCAAAAGCAGCAGGGAGGGAAACGTTGGCAGGGCTGGCTGTGTGTGTGTGTGTGTCACTGCACCACCTCTCTCTCATCCCACCTTCTCTCTGCCTCTCCCTCTTCCCCCACCTCACCTCTGCTCTCCCCCCACCTCACCTCTGCTCTCCCCCCCACCTCACCTCTTCCCCCCACCTCACCTCTGCTCTCCCCCACCTCTTCTCTGCCTCCTCTCTATTCTTCTGTTCTGTTCCTCTGACTGATACTAGTCTCGCACCCCCTTTTAGCCAGTTGAGGGGATAGGCTATGAGTGGTTTTACCTACCAAAGGGCTGAGGGAGAGGGGGAGGATGGAGGGGGAGGATAGAGCGAGAGAGGGAGGATAGAGAAAGAGGATAGAGGGAGGAGGGGGAGGATAGAGGGAGGATAGAGAGAGAGTGTAGAGGGAGGAGGGGGAGGATAGAGAGAGAGAGAGGGAGGACAGAGGGAGGAGGGGGAGGATAGAGGGAGAGAGTAGAGGGAGGAGGGGGAGGATAGAGAGAGAGAGGGAGGACAGAGGGAGGAGGGGGAGGATAGAGGGAGAGAGGGAGGATACAGGGAGAGAGGGAGGATAGAGGGAGGAGGGGAGGCTAGAGGGAGAGAGGGGGGATAAAGGGAGGAGGAGCAGATAGAGGGGGAGAGAGAGAGGATAAAGGGAAGAGGGGAGGATAGAGGGAGAGAGGGAGGATAGGGGGAGGAGGGGAGGATAGAGGTAGAGAGGGAGGATAGAGAAAGAGGATAGAGGGAGGACGGGGAGGATAGAGGGAGGATAGAGAGAGAGTATAGAGGGAGGAGGGGGAGGATAGAGAGAGAGAGGGAGGACGGGGAGGATAGAGGGAGAGAGGGAGGATACAGGGAGAGAGGGAGGATAGAGGGAGAGAGGGAGGATACAGGGAGAGAGGGAGGACAGAGGGAGGAGGGGGAGGATAGAGGGAGAGAGGGAGGATACAGGGAGAGAGGGAGGACAGAGGGGGGAGGGGGAGGATAGAGGGAGAGAGGGAGGATACAGGGAGAGAGGGAGGATAGAGGGAGGAGGGGAGGCTAGAGGGAGAGAGAGAGGATAAAGGGAAGAGGGGAGGATAGAGGGAGGAGGGGAGGATAGAGGTAGAGAGGGAGGATAGGGGGAGTAGGGGAGGATAGAGGGAGAGATGGAGTATAGGGGGAGGAGGGGAGGATAGAGGTAGAGAGGGAGGATAGGGGGAGTAGGGGAGGATAGAGGGATAGATGGAGTATAGGGGGAGGAGGGGAGGATAGAGGTAGAGAGGGAGGATAGGAGGAGGAGGGGAGGTTAGAGGGAGAGAGGGAGGATAGGGGGAGGAGGGGAGGATAGAGGGAGAGAGGGAGGATAGGGGGAGGAGGGAGGATAGGGGGAGGAGGGGAGGATAGAGGTAGAGAGGGAGGATAGGAGGAGGAGGGGAGGATAGAGGGAGAGGATATAGGGAAGAGAGGGAGGATAGGGGGAGGAGGGGAGGATAGAGGGAGAGAGGGAGGATAGGGGGAGGAGGGAGGATAGAGCGAGAGGATATAGGGAAGAGAGGGAGGATAGAGGGAGAGAGGGAGGATAGGGGGAAGAGAGGGAGGCTAGAGGGAGGAGGGAGGATAGAGCGAGAGGATATAGGGAAGAGAGGGAGGATAGAGGGAGAGAGGGAGGATAGGGGGAAGAGAGGGAGGCTAGAGGGAGGAGGAAGGATAGAGGGAGGAGGGAGGATAGAGGGAGAAGGGATATGTGTTTGAAGCAAAGGTTCATTTCAAGTCAGGGAGCACATTGTTCCAAAGAATGAGGAAGAGCGACACAGTTCCAAAACACAAAGACAACACTTCATTACCAGTCAGTCTAACTGATGCCATTCTCTGAAATTTACACCCACACCACACACTAACTCCAGCACATATTTAGCTAAACCCACACGTAAACATTGCGCCTGTCTGCAAAATCCCCCTCTCTCACACTTTCACTCCCAATCAACGCTCTCTGTTGTCTTTCTTCCCAAACCAACCCTAACCCAAGCTGATGACACAAGCTGGAGCTTAGGAAAACAACATTACTGTAACTGAGAATAAACCCTATAATACATGGGAAACAATACTAAGCAGAGCACTGGCCTTTTTAAAACAATGCATCAATATTCCCATCTTCTTGTGTTTCCTCTGACTGAAGGGAATGATGAGCAGAGCTCTGTGTCCCCCGAGGCCAGGAAGAGGAGGACCACCAGAAAGGAATCTGTATACAGTATGATAATAGACCTGTCGGTCTTCATACAGTATGATAATAGACTGTGGGTCTTCATACAGTATGATAATAGACTGTGGGTCTTCATACAGTATGATAATAGACTGTGGGTCTTCATACAGTATGATAATAGACTGTGGTTCTTCATACAGTATGATAATAGACCTGTGGGTCTTCATACAGTATGATAATAGACTGTGGGTCTTCATACAGTATGATAATAGACTGTGGGTCTTCATACAGTATGATAATAGACCTGTGGGTCTTCATACAGTAGGTGTGTCTTCAGAGCATTTGGGATAGAACACAGGAAACAGGAAAGAGAAGTTCTGCTGTATAACAGTCCTTCAGAGATTGAGAACATACACACATTATAGATGTTACACACACACACACACACCTAGTAAAGCATGCACACGCGCACACACACACGTGCGCGCACACACACACACGCACACACACACACACATTTGTTAACCCACTGTAATTTACAGCAGCTTCTTTAAGTTAAGAACACACATTCAGATCACGCACGGAAAGAAATTGTCTAACTTTACTGTCAACTCCAATCATCTATGTAAAATGTATGTAAAGCGATGGCCTAATTTGAATAGGATTTCCAGTCACTTGTAATTCATTGAGATAAGGTGGTCCCTAATTTAAAAATGGCAACACTCGTGGTTTGAGGACAGCTATGCCCTTGGGACTGATATAAAATGGAGAGAGATGAGAGAGGAGGATGGGAGATGAGAGAGGAGAGAGGAGGATGAGAGATGAGAGAGGAGGATGAGAGAGGAGAGATGAGAGAGGAGGATGAGAGAGGAGAGAGGAGAGAGGAAAGAGGAGAGAGGAAGATGAGAGATGAAAGAGGAAGAGAGGAGGATGAGAGATGGGAGAGGAGGATGAGAGATGGGAGAGAGAGAGAGAGCGCTAAGAATACACTAAAAAGCAACTAGTTCTCTGATGCACGCTGGCCTTTTACAATCTCCATAGAAAAAACATTGGCAGTAGAATGGCCTAACTGAAGAGCTGTTACTAGTCCTATTTACATCACTATACTCCAAACAACCTAAGCACTAAGAAATGTCTATTTGATCAAATAAGACACACGTAGCAAATAAGCCATTCCAAATTTGACACTGTCCCATTGCCCTCCACTCAACAACTCCTCGCTTGGAGAGATTTTGGGCCCAGTTATCCCTCTCGCTTCGCCTCTTCTTCTCTGGTTTGACTCACAAATGTCATTTAATTGCTATAGCTCCCGCCTTGGGCCAATCACGGCATTGCTGTACGGAGCTTGATTTGGCCTCCGTGAGCTCCACAATTGTGTCACACCCTCCGTACGGAGCCTCAGGATCATCCACATTGCTGGATCAAGCATGAATCACGTTTTATGGCTTGGGAGTAGAAGCTGTTCAGTTCCACACTTGGTGCATTAGTACTGCTTGCCATGCAGTAGCAGAGAGAACAGTCTCTGGCTTGCGTGGCTGTATTCATCGACCATTTTTAGGGACTTCCTCTGAATGGCAGGGAGGTCGGCCCTAGTGATGTATGCCCTTCCCTCTGTAGCGCCTTTTACTCGGATGCCAAGCAGTTTCCATACCAAGCGGTCAGTGAAGATAATCTCAATGGTGCAGCTGTAAAACATTTTGAGGATCTGAGGGCCCATGCCAAATATTTTCAGCCTCCTAAGGGAGAAGAGGCGTTGTCGTGATTTGTTCATGACTGTGTTGTGTTGGTGTGTGTGGACCATGATAGATCCTTAGTGATGTGGACACCGAGGAACTTGAAGCTCTCGACCCGCTCTACTACAGCCCCGTCGAATGGGGGCATGGTCAGCCCTCCGTTTACTGCAGTCCACGATCAGCTCCTTTGTCTTGCTGACGTTGAGGGAGAGGTTGTTGTCTTGGCACCTCCTCCCTATAGGCTGTCTCATCCTCGTTGGTGATCAGGCCTGCCACCGTTGTGTCGTCAGAAAACTTAATGATGGTGGTGGAGTCAAGCATGGACACGCAATCGTGGGTGAACAGGGAGTACAGGATGGGACTAAGCACGCACCCCTGAGGGGCACCTGTGTTTAGGGTCACCATAGCGGATGTGTTGTTGCCTAACCTCTCCACCTGGGGGCGACCCGTCATGAAGTCCAGGATCCAGTTACAGAGGGAGGTGTTCAGTCCTAGTCCTTAGCTTAGTGATGAGCTTGGAGGGCTCATGAGCTGCTTTATCTGCTTCTTACTCTCTCTTTTTCTCTCCCTCTTTCTCATCTCTCAGCCTCCCTCTTCCTGAGATACTCTCTCTCTATCTCACTCACTCACTCACTCACTCACTCACTCACTCACTCACTCACTCACTCACTCACTCACTCACTCACTCACTCACTCACTCACTCACTCACTCTCTCTCTCTCTCTCTCTCTCTCCCTCCCTCCCTCTCTCATGGAGAGGTTCACTATGTAGCTTTCGAGAAGTAATAGAGGATTTAAATGCTCAGTCAAACCCTCCACTCTTTAACCCTCTACTGACAAGACCTAGCTAGAACTCTCTCAACAGAAAACAACAACTATTACTGCTAACAGAAGAGGGAATGTAAGAGAAGCTATAATTCATAGCACTGTATAGCAGATACCAACAACAATACATTTATAAAATGGCTGTAGTCAACACGACTGAACCGTTGAGAAGGACAGAAATGAATTAATAGCCCCAAAAAACAAGGAGAGAGAAAAACAAACAGAGGGAAAGAAAGAGAGCAACACCAGGAGGATCTGATGACAGTCTGATCCAGTGCTGAGGGAAACACTGAAAGCGAGTGATAAATGGTGGAGTAGTAGCAAAATTGTGGAGCAGTAGCAACAGTGCTGAGGGAAACACTGTGAAATGGAAAAGTTTTCATGAGGAAAACGATTTGAATAAATAAATAGGTGAGGCACTAGGCAAGTCAGGCAGAAGGCAGGAGTGTGCCACGCCACACACACACACTCTCACAGACACAAACATCACACACACACACACTTCCAGCAGACGTGAGACGACAGTACAGTGGATAGATAATGTAAGTGCAGAGGACTGTTTGTTGACTTTTATGAATTCTATTCAACCGTGGCGTAGTTGTGAGTGTTTGTGTGTGTATGATGTGTCAACTTGGCGTAGTTGTGAGAGAAGGGGGGAAAGGCTGTTGTTTGCTTCCTGTACTAGGCGTGTACTGGGGGGTGGGCAGTGTAACTATGGTAAACAAGACTAGGAATGCAGATGAAAGGAACATGGCACCCAATTACTGGGCTTCTCTCTCTCTCTCTCTCTCTCTCTCTCTCTCTCTCTCTCTCTCTCTCTCTCTCTCTCTCTCTCTCTCTCTCTCTCTCAGTCAGTCAGTCTGGGAGGAGAAGAAACAAGGAGTTTCATTCAAAATAAACGGCCCCTCTGACTCCAGATGAAAACAACCCATGCTGTCCCCATCGGAGAACCCTTTGAAGAACCCTTTTTTTGGTTACAGGTAGAACCCTTGTGGTTCCAGGTAGAACCCTTTTTGGTTCCATGTAGAACCCTTTCTACAGAAGATTCTACATGGAACCCAAAAGGGCTCTACTTTAATCAAAAAGGGTTCTCCTATGGGGACAGTCAATTAACCCTTTGGGAACAGTGTACACGCCTTTGCACAACTATGTCTGCTCCTGTAACAAGGAATGCGTCTGACTGGATAACAATTTTGTGGCAGCAGGCATAGAAAATACAATAGTTAACTACAGTATCAATGCTTCTCACAAGGGTATACAAGGGTACAGTACAGTATTAGGGGTTCATGACACTGAACAGGACTATTTCCATGGTCACAGAGCTGTGATAAAGACATTTCAATGTGTGTCTAATAATTGTCACGGATAGACTTGTCTCTTAAAGGCTGGTTCGCTGGCCAAAGCACAATTTCTTCTAACAGCACAGCAGTCCTGTCCCTTCCTGACATAAGACAGACAGACAGACAGACAGACAGACAGACAGAGAGAAAGTTAAAGCCCAAGGACACTTCTCTCCACCATAACCCTGAAATGCCATTTCCATGTATTAAAACCCATTAAAATGCATATCGCTCACTACACCCAGCACTCTCAATGGAGGGCTCTGATAAAAAACAATCAGCCGTGCAAATCACTCTCCCACTCAGCTGCAAATGCTGAAAACCACACATATCACAGGCTAATTGACAAAAGCCTCACAGAGCCACTCTCCTCCTCCTCCTCCAGCTTCTCCTCTTCCCCTCCATCTCCTCTTCCTCTTCCAAATCCTCCCTCCCTCAGTCCTCATCTTCC
Source organism: Thymallus thymallus (assembly GCA_023634145.1). Lineage (NCBI taxonomy): Eukaryota > Metazoa > Chordata > Actinopteri > Salmoniformes > Salmonidae > Thymallus > Thymallus thymallus. The sequence continues at coordinate 8,310,132 of CM042405.1, read as the reverse complement.
TCCTCATGCTTTCTCAGCTCAACTGCCTTACCTCACTGGTATGCTTCAGTGGGCCACCATATCACTTGACAATGACTGGAATCCCCCCAGAGGTGCCCAGTCCCTCTAATGTCACCATAGCAGCTTTAACTATAAACCAGCAAACTGACAAACATTGCAGGTTTCTTAAGAAAAAACTCAATTGTAATGTGATGTCCATATCTTTTTATATGTAGTGTTGTTACTGTACTGGTTCATTCATTGGCTGTGGTTCCATATGCAACATGTACTGATTTCTACTGATTGCTTTAGGGATTGATCCTGCTGCTACGCTAATTTCTTTACTTAGGTTCGTATTTATCACTAGGCACCAAAGGGAAGAAAACAGACTCAAATAGATAAGTATTACCTGAACTTGACCAATAAGAAACGCTTGTTTTCATTTTCCGTAGCAAATTGTTTTACCACATTTTGCATAGATGAATAGAACCCAGTTATCTATGACAACTGAATGTGATGTCAACATCAGATTACTGTAGGTCTGATAGTGAGTCATACTGTAACCCCTGTCTCTTATCTATATGTGCATTAAGTAAACAGCATGATGAATGTAAGTTTAATAATAGTTTAATAAAACTGTATTTGATTTGATTTGATTATCCTGTTGCACAGTGCAGGAGTTCCAGAGAGGCTCACATAGCTCCACTAAGCCCACACATAGTCACTGAGAGTGGGTAAAGTTCACCAGGTTCTACCCCTCCCTCATCATCCCTTCTCCATTCTTTAAAAACTTTTCTTTAGCCTCAACCAACACCACAACATGCCTTGCTGCGACCATCTTAAACCAACACCACAACATGTCTGGCTGCGACCATCTTAAACCAACACCACAACATGCCTTGCTGCGACCATCTTAAACCAACACCACAACATGCCTTGCTGCGACCATCTTAAACCAACACCACAACATGCCTTGCTGCGACCATCTTAAACCAACACCACAACATGCCTTGCTGCGACCATCTTAAACCAACACCACAACATGCCTTGCTGCGACCATCTTAAACCAACACCACAACATGCCTGGCTGCGACCATCTTAAACCAACACCACAACATGCCTTGCTGCGACCATCTTAAACCAACACCACAACATGCCTTGCTGCGACCATCTTAAACCAACACCACAACATGCCTTGCTGCGACCATCTTAAACCAACACCACAACATGCCTGGCTGCGACCACCTTAAACCGACTACTGAAGATTAGATGTTAAGCGGTTAAGAGCATGGGGCCAGTAACCGAAAGGGTTTTGGTTTGATTCCCCGAGCTGACTAGGTGAAAAATCTGTCATTTGCAGTAAGTAAAATAATTCTGTCGGTACTGTGCATGGTAACAGTACATCTCTTTAGCACATCCCTGTGGATCGCTTTCGACACATTGTAGAGTCCTTGCCCCGATGAACTGTGGCTGTTCTGAGGGCAAAAGGGGTGATGCAACTCACTATAAGGAAGGTGTGCCTAATGTTTAGAATACTCAGTTTATAAATACATATACACAGAGAGAGAGAGAGAGAGAGAGAGAGAGAGAGAGAGAGAGAGAGAGAGAGAGAGAGGAGTTGGTTTCTAGAACTGGACTGGCTAAAACGATTCCCCGGTGATAATGTGGTGATTTCAATTACATAAAAATTCACCACATTTCTAGTGGTTTGACCGAAATGTCTCTAGTTCAGCAAAACAGCAGTCACGGCAGTGATAATGACAACATTTGGTTCTATGCACTCAGTAGCTCTAATTACAGCAGTAGTGTCTCTGGTCAAATGAGGCCAGAGACTCCAGTCAGTAAACAAGCCAGACAGTCAGTCAGTCAGTCAACCAGTACATTAGTTAGCCAGCCAGTCAGTCAGTCACCCACCACAGATTTTATTATACTTTAAAATATCCAGTAAGTCTCATTGAGGTCTGGAGATTTATTTTACGAGAAAGACCTTTCCAACAGATATTTCCTGTAATCTATTGCAACCAAGCCTGTGACCTGTTAATGATGGAGAAGGCACCAGAAGTACAACTCCTTCTCTCACTTCTGCACTATGAACTTGTGTAGCCGTCCGAAGGGAGGCATCTGCTGTCAAACCTACTCCATCCCTCTCATCCCATGTTATTGGACCGGGTTTTCCTGAGATGAAGGTGAAGATGCATGGAAGGTACGTCACAATAGACCAAAAGAGTCTAAGAGTGATTGCTAACTAACTGTCAACCACTTTAGCTGGCAAGCTAATCATATTGTCAAAACTGTGGGGTGAAACAATTAGCTTACTTACTGTTAATTAGCAAGCGCAAATCTCTTTGCTAGCAAACGTGATGATGGCAGCACCAGCCTCCAGCAATGACAGGACCTGTCTGCGTGCCAGCTCAGCTAAGGCACATGCCAGCGGGAACCACAGTCACACACAAAACCAAAAACCAAGATTTTTAATTGTTTATCTTAATAATTGTTTATTGTTTAATATTTCAGATATTATAAGTTGCTAATTTTGTCAGAAAGTCGTTTTCATTGCAAGTTAAAGCGTACTGTTAGCTAGCTGGCTAATGTTAGATGGCTGGCTGGCACGCTCCCTGTTCACCCATGTCTGCTTGGCAGTGCACATCTCCAACTCAATAATCAAGTTTGCTGACGACACAACAGTGGTAGGCCTGATTACCAACAATGACGAGACAGCCTACAGGGAAGAGGTGAGTGCCTTGGCAGAGTGCTGCCAGGAAAATAACCTCTCCCTCAACGTCAACAAAACTAAGGAGCTGGTCGTGGACTACAGGAAACAGCAGAGAGAGCATCCACATCGACAGGACTGCTGTGG
>CM042405.1:8227296-8304796 GCA_023634145.1 Thymallus thymallus | reverse complement strand
AGGGTGGGGCCCAACTTGAAATACTGACTGACATTGTGCCAGTACTAAGTGATAACCAAAGCCTTCTGACTATGACAGTGTAACAGAGATACTGTAATATACTGTATATATACACACAAGCCGAAGATCACCATGCACAATGCCAAGTGTCGGCTGGATGGGTGTAAAGCTCGCCGCCATTGGACTCTGGAGCAGTAGAAACACGTTCTCTGGAGTGATGAATCACGCTTCACCATTTGGCAGTCCAACGTAAGAATCTGGGTTTGGCAAATGCCAGGAGAACGCTACCTGCCAGAATGCATAGTGCCAACTGTTTGGTGGAGGAGGAATAATGGTCTGGGGCTGTTTTTAATGGTTGGACTAGGCCCCTTAGTTCCAGTGAAGAGAAATCTTAATGCTACAGCATACAATGAATTACATTCTAGACGATTCTGTGCTTCCAACTTTGTGACAACAGTTTGGGGAAGGCCCTTTCCTGTTTCAGCATGACAATGCCCCTGTGCACAACGCAAGGTCCATACAGAAATGGTTTGTCGAGATCAGTGTGGAAGACTTTGACTGGGCCTGACCTCAACCCCATCGAACACCTTTGGGATGAATTGGAACGCCGACTGCGAGCCAGGCCTAATCGCTCAACATCAGTGCCCGACCTCACTAATACTCTTGTGGCTGAATGGCAGCCCCTGCAGCAATATTCCAACATCTATTGGAAAGCTGACAAGCAGGTGTCCACATACTTTTGGTCATGTAGTGAGTATATACTGTATAATCATATTGAGGTGTGATATGACATCAGCAATGTGGATTAGGAGTGAGGGTGCCAGTGTAAGTGTGGTTCTGGTTTAGTAAACGCTGAGTAGCTGTGGTATGTGTTTTTCTCCTGAGGTGACAGAGGTTTTCCACATATGCCTGAGGCTAAACCATCTCTTTCCACTCTCCGTTCTTCTACTCTCCCGCTCTCTCTCTCACCTCTCTCCCGCTCTCTCTCTCTTTCCATTGCTTCTTGTCCAGCTGAGCCATACAGGACCACGGAACCTTCAAACTTGATCTTTCTCTCTCTTTTCAGGCTCAGCTGCAGCAAGTGGCTTGAATGTCACCATACAGTGTGTAGGATTTCACTGAGATCAGGGACAACCCTTCTGTTATGATGAGTGTTTCCCTCCCCTACTACCAACACTCTCTCTTTCTCTCTTGTCACCCCCCTCTCTGTCACTTTCTCTTTCTTTCTTGTCACCCCCCTCTGTCACTCTCTCTTTCTCTCTTGTCACCCCCTCTCTGTCACTCTCTTTCTCTCTTGTCACCCCCCTCTCTGTCACTCTCTTTCTCTCTTGTCACCCCCCTCTCTGTCACTCGCTCTTTCTCTCTCTCTGGCCATATGTGACTGTGAGGGCTTGTTATGAGTTTGTTTCCCTCCCTCCCTCTTCCTCTTCCTCTCTCTTTCCCTCTCTCTGTCGTCTCTGTGTCACTGTGTGGGGACTGTCCCTGTCTAACCACTTGGAACTCTGAAGGCGACTTTGTTTGACCAAGCGTGTCTAGGAAAGAGTCTCTCTCACACACACAGTTTTGTGAGTAGAATGCAGCAGCCTGACTGCCTGTAAAACCTGCATGTATTTCTTCATGTAGCATAACAAATAAAGAAGTGCTAGTCTGTGCAGGAGAAGGTCATATGAGGACTGTTGTTCTATTCCTGACTTCCCCTGTCGCTCCCTGGTGATATCAGAGCAGAGCAGAGCTGCTTCCCGGCAGCTGCATGAGGGACATTTCACTTTACCTGCATCCCAAATGCAACCCTATTCCCAGAGTCCTATGGGGCCTGGTCAAAAGTAGTGCACTAAATAGGGAAATAGGGTGTCATTTGGGATACAGCTCTGAATCCACACTGCAGCCAGAGAGAGAGAGAGAGAGAGATTTTTATTTATAGCTGATCAAAAGTCTTTGTGGTTGGACTGTGGGCACTGTGACTGTCAGGGCCGATGGGGACAAACACACTGACTGGCTAGCCCAGGGCCTGGACAAACCACTGCAGGGAACACACAAACACAGGCAGGCATGCTCAAATGTACACATACGATGCTTGCACAAAAATAATAATAATATTCAACCTTTATTTAACTAGGCTGCCTACCAAAAGGCAAAAGGCCTCCTGCGGGGACGGGGGCTGGATTAAAAATGTAATAAATGTAATAAATGTATAGGACAAAACACACATCACGACAACACAACACTACATAAAGAGAGACCTAAGACAACAACACACATCACGACAACACAACACTACATAAAGAGAGACCTAAGACAACAACACACATCACGACAACACAACACTACATAAAGAGAGACCTAAGACAACAACACACATCACGACAACACAACACTACATAAAGAGAGACCTAAGACAACAACACACATCACGACAACACAACACTACATAAAGAGAGACCTAAGACAACAACACACATCACGACAACACAACACTACATAAAGAGAGACCTAAGACAACAACACACATCACGACAACACAACACTACATAAAGAGAGACCTAAGACAACAACACACATCACGACAACACAACACTACATAAAGAGAGACCTAAGACAACAACACACATCACGAGTTAATATATAATTGAGTTAATAAAGCTGCGTACCAGACATGGTCTCTTTTTTGTTTTCTTGAGTAAGGCAGCTCCAAAATGGAGGTGTTTCAGCCTAGCTCAGTGCTTTTCAGCCTAGCTCAGTTTGCAAACAATGTAAAAAAATATATATATGTGTCACGTATTAATTCCAAAATAACATGAAAAGCAGGCAAGCCCCACAAAAATGTAATATTTATATATACAGTTGAAGTCGGAAGTTTACATACACTTAGGTTGAAGTCATTAAAACTCCTTTTTCAACCGCTCCACAGATTTCATGTTAACAAACTATAGTTTTGGCAAGTCGGTTAGGACATCTACTTTGTGCATCACACAATAAATTCTTCCAACAACTGTTTACAGACAGATTATGTAATTCACTATATCACAATTCCAGTGGGTCAGAAGTTTACATACACCAAGTTGACTGTGCCTTTAAAGCGCTTGGAAAATTCCAGAAAATGATGTCATGGCTTTAGAAGCTTCTGATAGGCTAATTGACATAATTTGAGTCAATTGGAGGTGTACATGTGGATGTATTTCAAGGCCTACCTTCGGAGCGCAGGGACAGAGGGTAGTTTTTTGGGTTGTTTGACAAGTTAACGGAGGAGTGGTTTTGCATGTTTTGTTTGTTTGTTTGTATGACAAGTTTAGGGAGGTGGTCGTCATGGCGGGTAGTTCAGATGGGAGTTATAACTCAATGAATGAGGATGGTATTTCAGAGAATGAAAAATTTACAATGGTTAATAAAAATGAAAAATAAGAGGACAACGGGTTAAATAGTAAAATATGAGTAGTGATAACAGCCCAGTAAAACGTAGGACAACAAGAGAGGATGAAATGGAAGAATACAAAGTGATGGTGGTGTATTCGGAACCGTTATATATATTTTTTCATCCAATACAATTGACAAAAGCAATTCAGAAGAGATTGGGATAATTAAGTACGCCAAACCGGTTGGTTCTGGAAAAATACTGATTGTGGTTAATAGTGAAATGCAACAAGAGAACATTCTGAAAATGGAGTCACTTAATGGAGGTAGAGTCAAGTGTCATATACCAGGTGCTGAGGCCAAACTGAGGGGGATAATTGCAGGTATTGACTTGACGGTAACTATGGAGGAAATTAAAGAGTTGTTGAAAAGAGTGTTTGAAGCAAAAAGACTGAGTTGTAAAAGGAATGGAGTTAAAGTTGAAACTACGACGGTTCTTATACATTTTGAAGAAATGTTACCAAAAAGAGTACAATTGGGATTAATCCGTTTTCAGGTTAGAGAATATGTATCGCCGCCACTGCGGTGTTTCAAGTGTCAAAGACTTGGACATACTGCAAATGTTTGTAGAAGTCAGATGAGATGTGCAAGGTGTGGGTCAGGGCATGAGTATGGAAAATGTGCACCTGAAGATAAAGTGAAATGTTGTAATTGCAATGGTGAACATAGTGCAGCATATGGTGGATGTGAAGTAAAAAAGAAGGCAATGGAATTCACAGAGGTATAAGGTAGGAAATGATGTATCATATGCTGAGGCAGTGAAGAAGGTAAATGTCAAGAATATTGCACAACCAACCACAATAGTAACTCGACGGCAAATAGTGGATTGTTCAAATAGTCAAGTGGAACATGACAATATAGTTAAGACGCTGTGTGTACATGAAGGTTCGATTACTAATAAAACAATGATGGTAAATCGTATTGAATTCATAGCCTTTTTTTGTAAGACGATAAATTGCTGCTCAGTGCATAAAAGCAGGACGAGCACGATCGCAGAGGTAGTTAAGGCGGCTCAGGAATTTCTCGGGTTCACAGAAGTCACTATAGACATTGTACATCAGTTCTTGAATAATATTTCAACTAATCAACAAGATATTAAGTAGTATAATGGTGTTCATTATAGTTCAATGGAATGCTCAAAGTTTAATAGCTAACGGGCAGGAGTTTAAGAAGTATATTCATGATTTAAATGTGTTGCCGGATATAATATGTATACAAGAAACATGTTTAAAATTTTTCATTATTCCGGGATACGTATCAGTAAGGAGTGATAGAAATGTAGGATCTGGAGGTGGGTGTGCAACTTTCAAAATTCCTTTCATTAAGGAAATGCTTATAGAATCATTTTGGAGAATAATGAAGATGAACGTGTGATAGTGGAAGTTTATAGGAAGAGGGGAACAATCAGGATAGTTAATTATTATAATCCGAGAAGAGGGGTTGTAGTCCAGTTCTGTTGGGTTCCAGCACATGTGTGTGTACAGGGAAATTAAAAGGTAGATTTAATAGCAAAAGAAGCACTAAGGAGAAACAGAGTAGATGTGGAGGTGAAGTTAAGTAGAGGGCAAGTTAAAACACTGATTAGGAAAAAAGGCCTAGATACAGTGGGGAGAACAAGTATTTGATACACTGCCGATTTTGCAGGTTTTCCCACTTACAAAGCATGTAGAAGTCTGTAATTTTTATCATAGATACTCTTCAAAAGTGAGAGACGGAATATAAAACAAAAATCCAGAAAATCACATTGTATGATTTTTAAGTAATTAATTTGCATTTCATTGCATGACATAAGTATTTGATACATCAGAAAAGCAGAACTTAATATTTGGTACAGAAACCTTTGTTTGCAATTACAGAGATCATACGTTTCCTGTAGTTCTTGACCAGGTTTGCACACACTGCAGCAGGGATTTTGGCCCACTCCTCCATACAGGTTTCGGGGCTGTCGCTGGGCAATACGGACTTTCAGCTCCCTCCAAAGATTTTCTATTGGGTTCAGGTCTGGAGACTGGCTAGGCCACTCCCGGACCTTGAGATGCTTCTTACGGAGCCACTCGTTAGTTGCCCTGGCTGTGTGTTTCGGGTCGTTGTCATGCTGGAAGACCCAGCCACAACCGATCTTCAATGCTCTTACTGAGGGAAGGAGGTTGTTGGCCAAGATCTCGCGATACATGGCCCCATCCATCCTCCCCTCAATACGGTGCAGTCGTCCTGTCCCCTTTGCAGAAAAGCATCCCCAAAGAATGATGTTTCCACCTCCATGCTTCATGGTTGGGATGGTGTTCTTGGGGTTGTACTCATCCTTCTTCTTCCTCCAAACACGGCGAGTGGAGTTTAGACCAAAAAGCTCTATTTTTGTCTCATCAGACCACATGACCTTCTCCCATTCCTCCTCTGGATCATCCAGATGGTCATTGGCAAACTTCAGATGGGCCTGGACATGCGCTGGCTTGAGCAGGGGGACCTTGCGTGCGCTGCAGGATTTTAATCCATGACGGCGTAGTGTGTTACTAATGGTTTTCTTTGAGACTGTAGTCCCAGCTCTCTTCAGGTCATTGACCAGGTTCTGCCATGTAGTTCTGGGTTGATCCCTCATGGTGCCCCAGACCAAGGGAGATTGACCGTCATCTTGAACTTCTTCCATTTTCTAATAATTGCACCAACAGTTGTTGCATTCTCACCAAGATGCTTGCATATTGTCCTGTAGCCCATCCCAGCCTTGTGCAGGTCTACAATTTTATCCCTGATGTCCTTACACAGCTCTCTGGTCTTGGCCATTGTGGAGAGGTTGGAGTCTGTTTGATTGAGTGTGTGGACAGATGTCTTTTATACAGGTAACGAGTTCAAACAGGTGCAGTTAATACAGGTAATGAGTGGAGAACAGGAGGGCTTCTTAAAGAAAAATGAACAGGTCTGTGAGAGCCGGAATTCTTACTGGTTGGTAGGTGATCAAATACTTATGTCATGCAATAAAATGCAAATTAATTATTTAAAAATCATACAATGTGATTTTCTTGATTTTTGTTTTAGATTCCGTCTCTCACAGTTGAAGTGTACCTATGATAAAAATGACAGACCTCTAAATGCTTTGTAAGTAGGAAAACCTGCAAAATCAGCAGTGTATCAAATACTTGTTCTCCCCACTGTATATGGCAAAGGATGTGGGAAGTGAATAGTAAGGGTAGATTTTACTATAGTATTAGGAAGAATATAAAACAAGTTGTGAATCACAGGTGATGGGAATAGAAGAGATGAAGTTTTACTGGGAAGATTTGGACATACAGGACTGAATTCAACATTGAAATTAATAGGAAAACATGAAAATGGGATGTGTCATGCATGTTTGGTAGGGGAGACAGTGGAACAAACGTGTTGTTATACTGTCAGTTATATGATACACAGAGAGAAAGAATGTTTGAAGGAGTAAGGTGAATGGGACGGAAATGGGGGTTAGATGGTATTTTGGGAAGGAGAGATGGAAGCAGTGAGGTAGATAGGGAAATTATATATTTTAGTAGGGAGACTGGTCTGACAATAAGAATATAAGTGTAAATTGCCATGAATGACCACACTCCTAAACAGTAGGTGGCGGTAGATGCAAATGATAGTTGCGATCCGCCAAGAAGCCCCAAAGAAGAAGAAGAAGAAGAAGAAGGCCTACCTTCAAACTCAGTGCCTCTTTGCTCGACATAATGGGAAAATCAGAATGACCTCAGAAAAAAATGTGTAGACCTCCACAAGTCTGGTTCATCCTTGGGAGCAATTTCCAAATGCCTGAAGGTACCACGTTCATCTGTACAAACAATAGTACGCAACTATAAACACCATGGGACCACGCAGCCGTCATACCGCTCAGCAAAGAGACGCGTTCTGTCTCCTATAGATGAACATACTTCGATGCGAAAAGTGCAAATCAATCCAAGAACAACGACAAAGGACCTTGTGAAGATGCTGGAGGAAACAGGTACAAAAGTCTCTACATCCACAGTAAAACGTGTCCTATATCAACATAACCTGAAAGGCCACTCAGCAAGGAAGAAGCCACTGCTCCAAAACTGCCATAAAAAAGCCTGACTACGGTTTGCAACTGCACATGGGGACAAAGATCGTATTTTTTGGAGAAATATCCTCTGGTCTGATGAAACAAAAATAGAACTGTTTGGCCATAATGACCATTGTTATGTTTGAAGGAAAAAGGGGGAGGCTTGCAAGCCGAAGAACGCCATCCCAACCGTGAAGCACAGGGGTGACATCATCATGTTGTGGGCGTGCTTTGCTGCAGGAGGGACTGGTGCACTTCACAAAATAGATCATCATGAGCATCATGAGGAAGGAAAATTATGTGGACATATTGAAGCAACATCTCAAGACATCAGTCAGGAAGTTAAAGCTTGGTCGCAAATGGGTCTTCCTAATGGACAATGACCCCAAGCATACTTCCAAAGTTGTGGCAAAATGGCTTAAGGACAACAAAGCCAAGGTACTGGAGTGGCCATCACAAAGCCCTGACCTCAATCCTATAGAAAATGTTTGGGCAGAACTGAAAAAGCGTTTGCGAGCAAGGAGGCCTAGAAACCTGACTCAGTTACACCAGTTCTGTCAGGAGGAATGGACCAAAATTCAGCCGATTTATTGTGATAAGCTTATGGAAGGCTACCCGTAACATTTGACCCAAGTTAAAAAATGTAAAGGCAATGCTACCAAATACTAATTGAGTGTATGTAAACTTCTGAAGCACAGGGAATGTGATGAAAGAAATAAATGCTGAAATAAATCACTCTATACTAATATTCTGACATTTCACATTCTTAAAATAAAGTGGTGATCCGAACTGACCTAAAACAGGGAATATTTTACTAGGATTAAATGTCAGGAATTAAGAACAACTGAGTTGAAATGTATTTGGCTAAGGTGTACATAAACTTCCGACTCAAACTGTATATATATTATTTTTTTTAAATCCTAAAAATGTGGGTCTCAAAACAGTTCTGCACCACCTGCCCTGAATGACGGGTCGCCACTGGTTATGAGTAATCTAACATTCCAGTACTCAATGGACGTCGAAACCCGATCTTTAACCAGAGATCACATTTTGTTCAAATACTGTAAAACTATTTGGTCAAAATTTGGTCTTGAAGACAAGGTTAATGTGCTTTGACTCTAGTGTTCCATTTGTACATGTGCATTTGCGAGACACAACAAAAAAAGAAAACAAGCCAAGCATCACACAGTTCTGCTCCCTAAATCACCTTCATGTCTCACTTGCGTTCCGACGGCTACTTGGCGTTTGTCACTAGTTACCACAGCCACAAAGTCAGCATTGGCTATAGCGTAAAAAATCATAAACAAACGAATTTGCTTTTTTGTCATAGATTAAGGTTATGGTGAGGCATAAGGTTAGCAGTATGGTTAAGGTTAGGGTTAGGTTTAAAATTAGACGAAGTGAAATTGTAGATATATGCGGGGTTTATGACTTTGGGTGTGGTAACTAACGTTAGTGTTCAATGTAGAATTGTTAATCAATTTAGAAAAATCCAAAGAACAGGCATAATAAACTAAATCGAACGTCTGTATATCGAAAATAAGACTGATGCTGGGTTATAACCCTGAAAAATTGCCAAATTGAGCCCCGTTTCAAATAATCACTCAATAAGTATTACTATTCCAGGCAGAGCTGCGGGACCTCCTCCTCGCCGCGGCGGTCGTGGGACTACGGCAGTAACACCCTGATGACCCACACCTGTTTCGCATTTGGTCATCAGGGTCACCATATAGCCTTGTGTGTTTGTTTCACCCCTCGCGTGTTATTGTTTCTTTATTGTGTATTGCTGATTACATCTCTAATTTATTTTAGCATCATAACTGTTTCTTCGCCTCCTCTCTCACCCCTCGCAATATCACAACGATATGCAAATCACTTCGCACTATTCTGTTCTATTTTATTCTGTTATATTACATAATGTTTTTTACTATAAAATTGATTTATTGACTGTGATATGGTTTCGGGAAATAAGAGCGTCTTGTCTGCTAAATTAACAAAACAAGGCTATGCCATCGCACCACCATATAGGCTTCTACAATCAAGCGCCACACTGCTGAGGTTACTACCTTTTTGAAGATTGTGTTCCACTATATAATATAGTTGATATTACAGTTTCTATAAATGGCACTTGAATTGACTGAATATATATGAGGCAATTTAGTAATTAGGATTCGTTATCTGCTATGGTTATGATAAATTAGGCATTGTTGCTCACTGTTGGCATATACACTACTGTTCAAAAGTTTAGGGTCAATTAGAAATTTCCTTGATTTTGAAAGAAAATATATTTTTTTGTCCATTAAAATAACATCAAATTGATCAGAAAAAAGTGTAGAAACTGTTAATGTTGTAAATGACTATTGTAGCTGGAAACGGCTGATTTTAGGCAACTCTGCCTAGAAGGCCAGCTTCCTGGAGTCGCCTATTCACTGTTGACGTTGAGACTGGTGTTTTGCAGGTACTATTTAATGAAGCTGCCAGTTGAGGACTTGTGAAGCGTCTGTTTCTCAAACTAGACACTCTAATGTACTTGTCCTCTTGCTCAGTTGTGCACCGGGGCCTCCCACCCCTCTTTCTATTCTGGTTAGAGCCCGTTTGCGCTGTTCTGTGAAGGGAGCAGTACACAGTGTTGTACGAGAGTTCAGTTTCTTGGCAATTTCTCGCATGGAATAGCCTCCATTTCTCAGAACAAGAATAGACTGACGGGTTTTGGGAGAAAGTTATTTGTTTCTGGCCATTTTGAGCCTGTAATAGAACCCACAAATGTCTAAAGAAAGACCGTTTTATTGCTTCTTAAATCAGCAGAACAGTTTTCAGTTGTGCCAACATAATTGCAAAAGGGTTTTCTAATGATCAATTAGTCTTTTAAAATGATAAAACTTGGATTAGCTAACACAACGTGCCATTGGAACACAGGAGTGATGGTTGCTGATAATGGGCCTCTGTACACCAATGTAGATATTCCATAAAAAAATCTGCTGTTTCCAGCTACAATAGTCATTTACAACATTAACAATGTCTACACTGTATTTCTGATAAATTTTATGTTATTTTAATGGACAAAAATGTTGCTTTTTGTCCAAAACAAGGACATTTCTAAGTGACCCCAAACATTTGAACGGTAGTGTAGGTAAATGCACCAAACATTTCCCAGTGCCGCCCTTGTTCTAATAATATATTTTTTATTGTTGTTGTTTTTTCATTCCACTACTTCTCGAAAAAAGTCATGCAGTACTCAAAGAGTCAAAATATGTAAAATGTCCATCCCTAGGAAAGAGGGAGGGGGGGTATGGAGCGAAATAGAGAAATAAAGAGAGCAAGAAGAAGGAGAAAGAGATGTGGGGAAGGGTAGAGAATGAGAGCAATAGAGAGAAATAAAGAGAGAAGGATAAATAAATAAAGTAAGAGAGAGAAAGAGTGGGAGAGAGAGAAGGCAGATAAAGACTGTCTCTGCTGTCCTATCAGTTAACATGGAGCATGCTGGAGCCTGGTGTGCAGGAGGAAGCTGAGACGGATCTGATCCCTGTCAGGGTGTGCTCATATGGGGATACCACTGACTGTCACACACACAGCCTGACAGTGTTTGTAGCACATCGGATCAGCTTACGTTTGCCATGTAATATGAGCGAACATAGAGGCTTCTCCCTTACAGAGGGTCAACACAGGTTAATTTACCCTGGCAACGCTCCAGCTCCACTGGGGAGCAGGTAGAATTCCTCTATTCTATTCTATTCCTGCTAACCCTGTTGTGTGGAATGCTAACCCTGCTGCTGTGTGGAATGCTAACCCTGCTGCTGTGTGGAATGCTAACCCTGCTGCTGTGTGGAATGCTAACCCTTCTGCTGTGTGGAATGCTAACCCTGCTGCTGTGTGGAATGCTAACCCTGCTGCTGTGTGGAATGCTAACCCTGCTGCTGTGTGGAATGCTAACCCTTTTGCAGTGTGGAATGCTAACCCTGCTGCTGTGTGGAATGCTAACCCTTCTGCTGTGTGGAATGCTAACCCTGCTGCAGTGTGGAATGCTAACCCTGCTGCAGTGTGGAATGCTAACCCTTCTGCTGTGTGGAATGCTAACCCTGCTGCAGTGTGGAATGCTAACCCTGCTGCTGTGTGGAATGCTAACCCTTCTGCTGTGTGGAATGCTAACCCTTCTGCTGTGTGGAATGCTAACCCTTCTGCAGTGTGGAATGCTAACCCTTCTGCTGTGTGGAATGCTAACCCTTCTGCAGTGTGGAATGCTAACCCTGCTGCTGTGTGGAATGCGAAAGGGGGGATGCATTCAACTGAAATGTGTCTTGCGCATTTAACCCAACCCCTCTGAATCAGAGAGGTGCGTGGGGCTGCCTTTATCAACATCCACGTCCACGGCGCCCAGGGAACAGTAGGTTAACTGCCTTGTTAGTCAGCACAGTTAAGATAGCACAGCAGCCTCTCCCTGTGAGAATAATTTAGAATACAATCCTTTAATACAGTCCATCTCTGCAGTGTTCAATCCATTAATACAGTCCCTTTCTGCAGTGTTCAATCCATTAATACAGTCCCTCTCTGCAGTGTTCAGTGGGAATCCTTTAATACAGTCCATCTCTGCAGTGTTCAATCCATTAATACAGTCCCTTTCTGCAGTGTTCAATCCATTAATACAGTCCCTTTCTGCAGTGTTCAATCCATTAATACAGTCCATCTCTGTAGTGTTCAGTGGGAATCCTTTAATACAGTCCCTCTCTGCAGTGTTCAGTGGGAATCCTTTAATACAGTCCCTCTCTGCAGTGTTCAGTGGGAATCCTTTAATACAGTCCCTCTCTGTAGTGTTCAGTGGGAACGGGACAGTGGACAGTGGACCAAAGAGGTCAACTAGGACAATAATGAGACCTGGTGTGTGTGTGTGTGTGTGTGTGTGTGGTTCTTCAGTACTAAAGCCATCTGGGTGGCTATGGTGGCAAAAGGGTCATACATGGCAAACGTAAGATGACCAACCATAACTGAATATGTTGCCATAAGGTAACAAATGTGATTGACAATGTTTCAGACAGCCTTAATTATACAACCCCCCTCCCCCCAGATGTGCTACAAACACTGTCAGGCTGTGGTGTAGGTGAAGCTGTGAGGGTTTGTGATATGGACTAGGATCACCATGTGACCGCATCCTGACAGGGATCAGATCTGCCTCAGCTTCTTCCTACACACTGAGGCCACAGTGAGTGGTAGGCTATAGACTGGAGAAAGCCACTCTGTGGTAATGTTTGACTAACAAACACTGTAACAGGTTTACAGAGTTTTACAGATAACCCAGACAAGGTGTGTTACATTTCAGAGCTCCTACAGCAAACATGATATGTTTCCAACTTTTCAGAATACAAAAGAACAAGGATAAGGAAAAAATAAAAATGTTTTGGCTGATCTATTGTTATAACTAAATTCACACATTCACTCCCAAACAAAGCTTGCTGAGCTTTCAAGTAATACGTAACATGAGAATTCCATTTGCGAACTAGGCAACAAGTCAACAATGGCCTCTTGGACATCTGCCATCTTATCAAAATGAATTGTAGCCTAGGCTATAAGATAGACTTGTTAAATAACACAGTGAGCAGTGCCAGAATGCATATACAGTAGCAGTCAAAAGTTTGGACACACCCACTCATTCAAGGGTTTTTCTGTATTTTTACTATTTTCTACAATATAGAATAATAGTGAAGACATCAAAACTATGAACAAATGCATATGTCCCGTGTAGCTCAGATGTTAGAGCATGGCGCTTGCAATGCTAGGGTTGTGGGTTTGATTACCATGGGGGACCAGTATGAAAAAAGTATGAACATATATGCACTAACTAACTGTAAGTCACTCTGGATAAGTGTGTCAGTTAAATGACTAAAATGTAAGTGATATGGAATCATGTAGTAACTAAAAAAAGTGTATTTAAAAAAAATATATATATTTTAGATTCTTCAAAGTAGCCACCCTTTGCCTTGATGACAGCTTTGCACACTCTTGGTATTCTCTCAACCAGCTTCATGAGGTAGTCACGTGGAATGCATTTCAATTAACATGTGTGCCTTGTTAGAAGTACATTTGTTGAATTTCTTTCCTTCTTAATGCGTTTGAGCCAATCAGTTGTTATTGTGACAAGGTAGGGTTGGTATACAGAAGATAGCCCTATTTGGTAAAAGACTAAGTCCAAATTATGGAAAGAACAGCTCAAATAAGCAAAGAGAAACGACAGTCCCTCATTACTTTAAGAAATGAAGGTCAGTCAATATGGAACATTTCAAGAACTTTGAAAGTTTCTTCAAGTGCAGTCGCAAAAACCATCAAGCACTATGATGAAACTGGCTTTCATGAGGGCCGCCCGCCACAGGAAAGGAAGACCCAGAGTTACCTCTGCTGCAGAGGGTAAGAACAAGTCTCAGAAATTGCAGCCTGAATAAATAAGTAACAGACACATCTCAACATCAACTGTTCAGAGGAGACTTTGTGAATCAGGCCTTCATGGTTTAATTGCTGCAAAGAAACCACTACTAAAGGACACCATTAAGAAAAGACTTGCTTGGGCCAAGAAACACGAGCAATGGATATTAGACCAGTGGAAATCTGTCCTTTGGTCTGATGAGTCCAAATTTGAGATTTTTGTTTCCAACAGGCGTGTCTTTGTGAGACGCAGAGTAGGTGAACGGATGATCTCTGCATGTGTGGTTCTCACCACGAAGCATGGAGGATGAGGTGTGATGGTGTGGGGGTGCTTTGCTGGTGACACTGTCAGTGATTTATTTAGAATTTAAGGCACACTAAACCAGCATGGCTACCACAGCATTCTGCAATGATACACCATCCCATCTGGTTTGCACTTAGTGGGACTATCATTTGTTTTTCAACAAGACAATGACCCAACACACCTCCAGGCTGTGTAAGGGCTATTTGACCAAGAAGGAGAGTGATGGAGTGCTGCATCAGATGACCTGGCCTCCACAATCACCGACCTCAACCCAATTGAGATGGTTTGGGAAGAGTTGGACTGCAGAGTGAAGGAAAAGCAGCCAACAAGTGCTCAGCATATGTGGGAACTCCTTCAAGACTGTTGGAAAAGCATTCCAGGTGAAGCTCGTTGAGAGAATGCCAAGAGTTTGCAAAGCTGTCATCAAGGAAAAGGGTGGCTTCTTTGACTTTGATAATCTCAAATATAAAATATATTTTCATTTGTTTAACACTTTTTTGGTTACTACATGATTCCATATGTGTTATTTCATAGTTTTCACATCTTCACTATTATTCTACAATGTAGAAAATAATAAAAAATAAAGAAAAACCCTTGAATGAGTAGGTGTGTCCAAACCTTTGACTGGTACTGTATACCCTAGGCCTAGAGCTTCTGTATATACTAAAGGAAACAAACAGGGATATGGGAATACAAAGCAGTGAAAAGTTGTACCTCATCTCTGTGCCCCAATCATACAATTATCTATAAGGTCCCTCAGTCGAGCAGTGAATTTCAAACACAGATTCAACCACAAAGACCAGGGAGGTTTTCCAATGCCTTGCAAAGAAGGGCATCTATTGAAAGCTCAGATGTAAGTAGACTTTGAATATTCCTTTGAGCATGGTGAAGTTATTCATTACATTTTGGATGGTGTATCAATAGACCCAGTCGCTACAAATATACAGGCGTCCTTCCTAACTCAGTTGCCGGACAGGAAGGAAACCGCTGAGGGATTTAACAATGAGGCCAGTGGTGACTTTAAAATAGTTACAGAGTTAAAATGGCTGTGATTGGAGAAAACTGATGATGGATCAGCAACATTGTAGTTACTCCACAATACTAACCTAATTGACAGAGTGAAATGAAAGAAGTCTGTACAGAATAAACTTATTCCAAAATATGCATCCTGTTTGCAATAAAGCACTAAATTAATACTACAAAGCAACATTAACTTTTTGTCCAGAATACAAAGTATTATGTTTAGAGCAAATCCAATACAACACATTACTGAGTACCACTTTCCATATTTTCAAGCATAGTGGTGGCTGGACAGTTTTGACTTAAATCTGCTTGAAAATCTATGGCAAGAACTGAAAATGACCAACAACCAATTGACAGAATTTTGAAAATATTAAGCTCTTAGAGACTTACCCAGAAAGACTCACAACTGTAATCGCTGCCAAAGGTGCTTCTACAAAGTATTAAGATTTATGTATTTCATTTTCAATACATTTGAAAAAATTTCTAAAAACATGTTTTCACTTTGTCATTATGGGCTACTGTGTGTAGATGGGTGAGGGGAAACATCTATTTAACCCATTTTGAATTCAGGCTGTAACACAACAAAATGTGGAATAAGTCAAGGGGTATCAATACTTTCTGAAGGCACTGTATATATCATTGCCTATAGGTCCATAGGGAGAGAAACTCTGTCCTATAACCAGGCTGCCCATAGGTAGAGAGACCCTGTTTTGTTCTTCATCAGGAGAGGTGGTTGATTAACTGACTAATAACCATATTCTTATTTACAATGACGGCCTACACCGGCCAAACTCGGACGACGCTGGGCCAATTGTGCACCGCCCTATGGGACTCCCAATCACAGCCGGTTGTGATACAGTCTGCATTCGAACCAGGTTGTCTGTAGTGAAGCCTCTTGCACTGAGATGCAGTGTCTTAGACCACTGCGCCACTATTGTGCTGACTGCTGAGAAGGTGTGGAGATCAGGGACGGACTGGGACCAATAATCGGCCCTGGCATTTCTAGCACACCAGGCCATTTTTTCCTTGAGGCCCTCATTATTAGCCAGATAATTATAATTTTGCGACCCCCCCACCAAAACAAGTTAGACAGTCCCACTAGGCTAAAAAAGGACCAGCCCATCTGGCATTTTCCTGAAAATACCAGCCAGATACCAGTCCGCCCCTGGGTGTAGGGACAGGAAGAACAATCTCTCCATGGACCACATCATTAAAGATAATAATGTCATCATATTATTTATTTAAACTTTTGCAGGATGAAATCTCTTGATGCACCATTTTGTTTTCAAGAGTGTCCAAATGAAAAAATAAATAAATAAATACTTAGTAACAAGAATAATATGGCAACTACTGTCTAATAATAATAACAATGAAATAATAATAATAATATATATATTTATTTTTACTTACATTAACAGCATAAAAAAGTTGCTGTACAACTACTAATAGGCCTAAACAAACTACTGCTACAACTACTAATACAACTAATACAAACTACTGCTACAACTACTAATACAACTAATAAAAACTACTGCTACAACTACTAATACAACTAATAAAAACTACTGCTACAACTACTAATACAACTAATAAAAACTACTGCCAAACCATCCTTGTGGTTTGGCGCCGCCCTGAGTGGTCGCCTTTTAAGCAGCTCCCGTTGTCCGTGCATTAATTGTTGTTTTAGTTCGTTTTCTTTCGTCTATGTTCTTTAGTTTTATTTTTTATTTTGCTACAGTCGAACTATAACAGTTCAGGATTATGGATTTTATGGATTTTATCGCAGCTGAACGTCGACAGGAGTCGTCAACTGTTATTGTTTACAACCGAGCCCAGCTCCTGGATTTAGCCCACGCAGCGCTGCTGCTCCCCAGGGAAAAGTTTGATATTCCGGTCGAATTGAAAAGACGACGCCGTGGATGCAGGGCGGGATTGAAATGTAAGGCAAAGCGGAGGAGGTTCAAGTACAAGCCGGTTATACCGTCTATTATTATGGGCAATGTGAGGTGTCTACATAACAAGATGGATGAGTTGGCGGGACTTGTTCGTGGACAAAGGATTTATCGGGAAGCTAGCCTAATGTGTTTTACTGAGACTTGGCTGAACGATAACATCCCCATACAGAACGTCACTATCGACGGTTTCCAGACCATCACAGCGGACAGGGATCGCGTCTCTTCCGGTAAGAGTAAGGGTGGTGGGCTGGCTTTATTAGTTAACAACAGATGGTGTCATCCGAACCATATTACTCTTAAGGAAAAGTTTTGTAGCCCGGACATTGAACTGCTAGCCGTTAGCCTGAGACCCTACTATCTACCTAGGGAATTCACGGCGGCCATTGCTGTTATTGTTTACATCCCGCCCTCCGCTGACGCAAACGCAGCGTGTGACGTCATCCACTCTGTTATCGCGAGGTTACAGACAGCGCATCCCAGTGCTTTCTTTGCAATTTCGGGAGATTTTAACCATGCATCTCTCTCTTCCACGCTGCCCACGTTCAAACAGTTCGTGAAGTGCCCAACCAGGAATAATAAAACTCTGGACTTGTTATATGCTAATGTGAAGGATGCATACAACTCCACTGCACTCCCTCCCCTCGGTAGATCGGATCACAACCTTGTCCAACTCACCCCACTCTACAGGCCTATGGTACAACAGCAGCCTGCAACCACCAGGACTATTAGGAGATGGTCCCCGGAGGCGAATGAGGCCCTACAGGACTGCTTTGAAACAACTGACTGGGATGTGTTCTGTGAGGCTCATGGGGAGGACATCGATGGACTCACTGACTGCATAACAGACTATATTAATTTTTGTGTAGACAACACTGTACCCACCAGGAAGGTACGCTGTTTCCCAAACAATAAACCCTGGGTCACCAGCGACCTGAAGGCCCTGCTGAATGAGAAGAAGAGGGCCTTCAAGGAGAAGGACAAGGACAAATTGAAATGCGTCCAGAGGGAGCTGAAGTTGCGGATTGCTGAGGGGAAGAGAGTGTATAAGGAGAAGATGGAGGACAAGCTGAGGCAGAGCCAGGTGAGAGAGGTGTGGAAGGGTATGAGAAATATCACTGGCTTCAAAAAGTCAAACAGTGGGCAGACGGAGGGGACCCAGGACAGAGCCAATGAGCTGAACCAATTTTTTAACAGGTTCGATACTGGCCCTGTCCACCTCCCCTCCAGCTCTCCAGACCACACATCCTCACGGCTATCCCACCCCCACTTTGCTCACAGCACCTCTGCTGAGACAATCAGTGACCCCACCTCCGCCCCTGCCCCCCCTGGACTGATCCTCAACACCCCCCTTCCCCCCACCTCCCTACCTGGGCTGGCTTTCACCACCAACCAAGTGAAGAGAGAGCTGGAGAGACTACACCAGTGGAAAGCGGCGGGCCCCGATGGCATCAGCCCAAGGGTGCTGAGGGTCTGTGCTGACCAACTGTGTGGAATACTCCAGCGTCTTTTCAACCTTAGCCTGAGCCTAGAAAGGGTCCCTGTGCTGTGGAAAACATCCTGCCTCGTCCCAGTGCCCAAGAAGGCACACCCCACTGTCCTGAATGACTTCAGACCTGTAGCGCTAACATCCCACATCATGAAGACCCTGGAAAGGTTAGTCCTCGCTCACCTCAGACCCCTGGTGTGTTCATCAATGGACCCCCTGCAGTTTGCATACCAGCGCAACATCGGGGTGGATGATGCAATCATCTACCTTCTGCAGAGGGCCTACTCTCACCTGGACAACGCAGGTTGCACTGTGAGGGTCATGTTTTTTGACTTCTCCAGTGCCTTCAATACCATTCAGCCCCTGCTACTGGGTGAGAAGATGAGGAGGATGAAAGTGGAAGCACCCTTAGTCTCCTGGGTCACGGACTACCTGACCGGTAGGCCACAATTTGTGCGACTACAGAGCTGTGTGTCAGAACGGGCAGTTAGCAACACAGGGGCCCCCCAGGGTACGGTCCTGTCCCCCTTCCTGTTCACCCTCTACACCTCAGACTTCAGATATAACTCTGAAACATGCCACCTACAGAAGTTCTCGGATGACTCTGCTATTGTAGGGTGCATCAGGGGTGGGCAGGAGGAGGAGTACAGGAGCACAATCAGTGACTTTGTGTTGTGGTGTGAGCAGAACCACCTTCAGCTCAACATCAGCAAAACGAAGGAGATGGTGGTGGACTTCAGGAGAACCAAGGCACAACTGACTGCAGTCCCTATAAAGGGGATGGATGTGGAAATGGTTGAGTCATACAAGTTCTTGGGGGTCCATATGGACAACAGACTGGAATGGGCTGGTAACACCGGGGCCCTGTACAAAAAGGGCCAGAGCCGACTCTACTTTCTGAGGAGGCTCAGGTCCTTCAACGTGTGCAGTAAACTACTGCATACCTTCTACCAGTCTGTGGTGGCCAGTGCCATCTTTTTTGCAGTGGTGTGCTGGGGAGCAAACATCAAAGCCGGGGATGCTTCTCGGGTAAATAAGCTGATCAGGAAGGCTAGCTCTGTCCTGGGGATGAGCCTTGACACTCTAGAGGAGGTGGCGGAGAGACGGATCCTGGCCAAACTGCTGGCCATCATGGACAACGTCACCCACCCTCTGCACGCTATGGTTATGACGCAGAGGAGCTCTTTCAGTCACAGACTGATCCCACCACGGTGTGCCAGAGAGCGCCACAGGAGGTCCTTCCTGCCGGCGGCTATGAGACTATATAATGCCTCACCGGGGTGCCGTGCCGTCGGCAACATAGATCTGGAACTGTTGGGGTGCTAGGACCTAGTTTAACAATTATGCATCCATCCGTGAGTAACTCTGTTCCGTCAGCACTCATCCACTCAGGACCTACTTATTCATACAGGTCTGTATATACATACCCATGTACAGTTGTTATATTATATCACATGCAATATTGTAAGTAATTATTGGACCTAGGCATTCACTCAGGAATGCATATTAGTATCCTGCCAGTTGCACCTTTTCTCATTGCTTTTAGTATATCAAATGTGCAATAAGTGCAGTTGTCTGTAATTAAACCCTGCGCACTAAGGACTGTATTTTAAGGGAATTACTATTATTACCCCAATGATATCATACACACATTTAGCTATTAAAGTATCTCTTCCTGTCATTTACCTGTACAGTTTGTGTAAACATGCAAGTATTCACTTATCTGTAAATATAACTGTATACCTAACTGTACAGCTAATTTAACCATGAAAAATTTTCACTTACCTGTTCATTTACCCAGTCTGTCTATTAAGTAAACTATTATTACCCTCGCTCATATCATACGCATTAGCTACTGAAGTATTTCTCTGCCATCAACCTGTATAGTATAGTTAACCATCCAACATCCACCAATGTATAGTGTACATATTCAGCCAACCACTCATACTACGCAATGTCCTTTTATAGCTTTTTTCTGCACTCCAGATATCCTGTATTTCTATACTTTTTCATACTGCCGCTCTATGTATCATGTACCGTGTATCTGTCTTTTGTGTACTTTCGTTGTGGCATTTTGCACCTGCCCTGTGTTTTTGTTGTAGCTGCTTGATAATGAAATTTCCCCCCCGGGGGATCAATAAAGTACCTATCTATCTATCTATCTATCTAATAAAAACTACTGCTACAACTACTAATACAACTAATAAAAACTACTGCTACAACTACTAATACAACTAATACAACTACTGCTACAACTACTAATACAACTAATACAAACTACTGCTACAACTACTAATACAACTAATACAACTACTGTTTACGTGGTAGGCCAATGACAGGCACTTTCAAGTGTAGCCATTACTATAGTGTCCAGGATGTCCACTATACATACTTGGAAGTATTAAAATAAGGCAAAACGTCCACACTGTTGTCTCTCAACTATTCACGTCCTCTCTCGTTCCTGTGAGTTGAATCGGTCAGATGACATAAGAATCAGAATGTGGTGCAGCCTGTCATCAATGTGGTTTACCTAATTAATTTGGTCTGTAATGGGGTAGAGTTACAGGAAATTAAAGATTTATGAATTGGCCACTTGTGCATACAAAGGCCTTGTTAATATAATGAAACTTTGTGCAATCAGCCCAAACAGAGGACAGAACGAGAAATTCACATTACATAGTTCATTATTGTGGTACGCTTGGCAAAGCAGAACATTTGATTTAGCTGAATATCATCTCAATTCTCTGAGACAAATGAAGCTGTGAAATGCATCAATAACATGAAACGGTCAGAATTGTAGCATTAAAGGCTTAATACTAGGCTACATTAAAGGCTTAATACTAGCCTACATTAAAGGTATAATATTAGCCTAGATTTTTTTTATTTTTTTTATTTAACCTTTATTTAAAGTAGGCAAGTTAGTTAAGAACAAATTCTTATTTACAATGACGGCCTACCCCGGCCAAACCTGGACGACGATGGGCCAATTGTGTGCCGTCCTATGGGACATTAAAGGTCTAATACTAGCCTACATAAAAGGCTTAATACTAGCCTAAAGACTTAATACTAGCCTACACTAAAGGCCTAATACTAGCCTATATTAAAGGCTTAATACTAGCCTACATTAAAGACTTAATACTAGCCTATATTAAAGGCCTAATACTAGCCTATATTAAAGGCCTAATACTAGCCTATATTAAAGGCCTAATACTAGCCTATATTAAAGGCTTACTACTAGCCTATATTAAAGGCCTATTAGTATGCCCATAACTTCATTATGGGCATACTACTCACACAGTAATGTGTCCGGATTGAAGGGTCATTCTAGGGCCACTATCCCACAGACAGACCAGGCAAGTTGGCTGGGCTCCAGTACCTAATTGCATGTTTATGTATCAAGATATCCAATTTCAGATCCACCAGCTGTGAGCCAATTGGCCATAACTGACCACAGGGTTTTCATTGAGTTCAAAGGAGAGGTCTGTTAGATGTGCACATGCAAATAGACCTATAGGCTTATCTATGAACTATCTGTAGTATATGTTTTACTACAAGTCCTACTGTGGTATGTGGTAATAACAGAGCAGTCATGGAATGAAAACATGTAGAATTAAATAATCATGTAGTAGAGCATAGCATGATTACTGAGATGGGTCCAAAACAAAATGTAAACAATGAACACAGTATGGGAGAAACATTCTCAGCCATCACCTATGACAACAAAAACACTAACAACAGAATGAGTGAGTGAGTGAGTGAGTGAGTGAGTGAGTGAGTGTGTGTGTGTGTGTGTGTGTGTGTGTGTGTGTGTGTGTGTGTGTGTGTGTGTGTGTGTGTGTGTGTGTGTGTGTGTGTGTGTGTGTGTGTGTGTGTGCGTGTGTGTGTGTGTGCGTGCGTGCGTGCGAGCGTGTGTGTTTGTGTGTCAGTTAACATTCTGATTTATGACGTACTAATAACAAAGAGCAACAACAACATTATAGGCTTATTACTCAACTCTAGTCTATGGTGGATCAACTGCACAAGCACAACTGAATGCGTATCCAAAAAGAGGTAGGTTAGGCTACTTTTCAGCGGTTTCAACCAATGTCTGAAAAATAGCGTGGTGGCTCACGATCAGCTTTGATTCGACCCAGCAAGACGGACAAGGGAGCAGCGGCCGATGCAGGCTGACTTCACAAAATAACTGTCCAACATAGCCACATAAAACATAACCATTTCGTTTGTTTATAAGAAAGCTTCACAATACACTTGTAATTCTTGGCAAATTTGAGCGTTTTGTGTCAATACAGAATTAATTTAAAGAGGTAAGATGGAGAAGCGTCGCAGTTCATTGTCCCTGGCTGGTGACTGAATTGTCGCTCTCATACCTCATATCAAATGTTAATTAACACAACCATTATATGCACAATGTAGCTAAACTTAACGAATTCGTCTCCGAAAACTTCATGAATGACTTTCATAAGGAAGATGCGAATTCTAACGGAACCTCGTCCGACAACTCGTTAGTGCAAATCCGTGTCCGCTATTTCGTTATCCCTCAGTCGCGGTGGAAGCAGGCATATAGCAACAGGCCAGGGTTGGAGGGAGAAAGGAGACGGCGCAGACACCAATTCCTATTCGTTTTCTGCAACACACAATATAAGAAATTGGCTTACCTGGCTTTATCTCACTGAGCTTGCATTTCTTTAAGGTATATATTCTGCCTGACCATGATGCTTTGCGTTGTAAACTGTCTAAAGACTGAAGGCGGAGAAACAGGAACTGGGTAAGGAGGACTGCTGCGACCCTGACGAGGAGTCACTCCGCTATGCTTGGCTTCTAATGAGGAGAGTCGAATTGACACAGAGCTGCATTGCGCATGCTTGCGTCAATTCAATGACCGGTTCGATCTGCACACACTCCATCCAGTCTTCTGGACGCGGCGACAATGATGCGTTTTCATTTTCAAAATCGGAACCTTTTGAACTATATTGTGTTCTACTATTTTTATATGGGGCTCTTTGGTATTACCAGAATATACGTTTATATTGAACAGCTCAATTCGGTGTCTTAACAAACAGGTGTCTTAATTATATCTATTTGTGAGGCCCTGAAAAATCTGAAGAAAGTGTCTAATTACATAATTCAATTTCTGTGGAAAGGGTTCTACATGGAACCCAAAACTGTTCTACTTGGAACAGGCATACAGGAGTAGGACTAGGTTATTTCAGGAGCTATTAAGTTAATGATATCCCAGGCTTAG
Source organism: Thymallus thymallus (assembly GCA_023634145.1). Lineage (NCBI taxonomy): Eukaryota > Metazoa > Chordata > Actinopteri > Salmoniformes > Salmonidae > Thymallus > Thymallus thymallus. The sequence goes on along the minus strand of CM042405.1, from coordinate 8,280,928 downwards.
AAAGAGTGGGTGTATATCATGTCATGACATCTGTTTAGCATACTGTCCAGGAAACAGAAGTTCTATTGGCTAATCATTGTTTCCCTGACATTATGCTGACACTGTCTAAACAACCATTCTGTTATAGTCCCTTTATGGTATGCACATTAGTTGGACAGACTCATTTCCCTAATACCTGCCGCACACTATGCCTCTATTCATAAATCATCTCAGACTACTAGGAGTGCTGATCTAGGATCAGTTTAGCCTTTTAAATCATAATTAATAAAACTACATGGACATGGTGGACCCAATCCTAGACCAGACACTACTACACTGAGGCGCTTTTTGAATATGGGCCCTGAAAGGCAGCCATATAGTTAGAAACCCTGGTAAATTATATACGCTCAATGTTCTATACTTGCCAGCATTGCAGTTTTTGTAAAACAACCTCGATTGTTTGGCAAGGATACACCTGGAGGAAGTTAGCCAAAAAACCCATAGGCCTATTACTCTAGTATACACTAGATAACACAGCCACAGAAAGTGGTCTTGTTTTCATAAACCAACAATGTTGTGCTAGTTCCACCCAGTGGCAATAACGTTGTAATACAGCCATTGTTAAGAAGGCCAGGGTTTCAAACGCGAGTTCGTGCAAGTTGTCATAGTGCATGAAATGTCTCTTTTTTTTTAAGTGAATGGCCAATGTTTTAACTAAATGCATTTACACAGTTTAAATATTAATGTTAAAAAATAAAGATATAAAAGTTTATTTCAGTTTAGTAAGTAAACAAACCATCCAAATAAATACAACATTGTTACATATGAATCTACTGATATCCTCCTGAACAGAATGGGATACAAATGTATATGTTTGGGAAGGGACGTGGTAAGACACAGGAAGGATGTGCAATGACGCGAAAACATACAAATCACCTGAGTATTCACCTAACACCTTAGTTCGAGATGTACTTACCTACGTCTCCTGATTACAAACAAAATAATATGGCTTGTAAGTCTTCATGCTCACTTGAGAACCTTGATGATCTCGAAAATGGAGTCAGACGGCAGTGGTGAGCGTTCCGAGATTAAGCCAGTCCAGGATGAAGTGGGCCTACCTGCAGCGACAACTGTAGCGGAGACTTCCAACATTTGCCCTGAGAATCCTACCAGAGGGGATTTTGGACTTTTTGGAAAGAGTGGATTCCTGGCCGACCCTTACATTGTGTTGGGCTGGGTGAAGGACAAACTGGGAATGGTTACATCTGTGAAAGTTTTGAGAAGTGGATTTTTTTTAGATTTTCTGTTTTTTGTGTATAAGCCTCCCGGAGGGAGCGGTCGGTCCGAGTCACGCGACTCGGGACTCAACCCGTGGCATACTTTGCTCTCCAGAGCAGGGCGCTGCTAAAAGGGGTGATCAGTGGGGTATTGTTGAGTAAAGAAGGGGATCAAGTGAAAAGGAATATTACTACGCCCGCCGTTTGTTGAGACGTAGACCAGGTGGCAATGGTGAGACTGAGAATACCTTGTCTTGTTGAGCTTTGACACAGAGTTTCTACCTGATAAGGTCAGGTTAGGTTACATTTGCTATTCTGTGAGGGCCTACAGTATACTCCGAACCTGCTTCGGTGCTTTAGGTGCCAGACTGCCGAGTTTGAGCCTCGTCCCTATGGTGATAAAGATGATTTTGGCCCAGTGGGAGAGAATGGATCCTTGCCTTCTGGCTGATCCATATGTCGTGTCATCTTGGGTGGAGAAGAGGTACGGGAATGTTTGGTGAAAGTGACTCAAAGTTCAAAGGGAGCGTGCGTTCCGCACCACAAGACTGGGGACAATAACTGTGACTTGCTTTCCTCTCCGGAGCAGGGTGCCATAGAAAGGAGTGATAACTGGAGTTGCATTAAGTGTTGAGGACAGTCAACTGAAGTTGAAGATTCCCGGTGTCTGTGACGCCCAGCGTTTTGTGTGACGCAGACCCTCGGAGAGCATGGTGAAACAGAGAAGACACTGTCTGTACTATTGAGTTTGGATGCAGTCTTTACCAGATAAAGTCAAGTAAGGATGTGTCAGTTATCCCGTGAGAGCTTTTGTCACAAACCCATTATGGTGTTTTGGGTGTCAAGCTTATGGTCACGTGGCAGTAGTTTGTAGGAGGAAGATACCTAGATGTGAGAAGTGTGCAGGAGGACATGAGACAAAGGAATGTGTAGTATTGGTGGAAAGAGTTGTTTGTGTAAATTGTAGTGGTACCCATGGTGCTGGAGATCAGAGGTGTCCGGTGAGAGAAAGACAGGTTGAGGTTGCCAGGATCAGAGTAGTGCAGAAGGTTTCGTATGCTGAGGCAGTGAAGGGAGTTGTAGAGGAAGATGGGTCCAGGGCGAGGCCAATAGAGAGTGACGTGGCGTTCATGGCCATGTACTGCAGGAATGGAACGTAAATCACAGAGGATAGATGTTGTGGTGGCAGCTGCAGAGAAGTATTTGGGTGTGTATGAGATTTTACTGCAGAAGAGTTACAACATGTTTTAAACAATAGTGTCCCGTCCTCCCAGGCTGCTGTCCTGGAGTAGGATCAGATATGGTCAAAGTAGTGGAATAGTGGTGAGGTTTTAATGGGTGCAGTGTTAGTTGGCAGGGCAATTTTTCACAAAGTGTAACGATACTACAGAATAGCAGGCTGATACACAGACAATACAGTAGGTGGCGGCATGCACACATAACATTTGTTTGCGGACCACCATAATACCAAAGAATAAGAATTAAGAATAAGAAGCAGCGCTTGCACATGCGTCGTGAAGCTTCAGTGTGTGTCATAGCAACCGGAGAGGACAACATGGTGAGTTGTTTGCCTGTTTTGTGAATGTCGTTTATCAGTGACTTCCTAGCTAGAAATATTATTTTCCACTATTTTTTTTTCACCCATTCAGTGTTAACGTTGTAGCTATACTACTGATTCAATGTTTGCTAGCTAGGGTCAGTGTTAGGGTTTTGGTTTAAGCGTCAGCTGTGTCCATATATACTAGTCTCTCCCGTAACCTGTCTGCTAAATATCAATAATTCTCCACCCGTGATCTTTTGAATGTGACAATATATTATGGATCAGTTTGACAGCTTGTTAGTATGAAGATCAACTTGCGCTAAAATGTGAAGATGGCTAGCCAACTACTGCTAACGTTAGCTAGCTTGCTACCTAACGTTAGCTAACGTTATTTTTTTATTTATTCAACCTTTATTTAACTAGGCAAGTCTGTTAAGAACAAATGATTATTTACAATTGTGCGCCGCCCTATGTCGTTAGCTAAATACACTCAACTAACGATAGCGTGCTATGTTCTGTTTACGTTAGCTTTTGCTAGGCTCTGAACAGGGGCGTTTCTGCCCCCCCACCAAGAAAAATACCAGCTTTAAAAAATGGTTTATTAATATAAACACATATAAGAAATACGACATCAAGTGCGACATCAAGTCTGCACTTTTTTTTTTAAAGGAGTCAAAATATTGTGTGCAGCTATAAAATAAAATAAAGACAACATAAAAACACTATTTACTCATGTGCAATCAAATATTTAACAATGGGTGCATAAGGTGTGTAAACAAAAAAGACACAAAAAAAAGACAATTGCGTTATGTGTGCTATTACAGCAAATTAAGGGCAGTTTCTAACTGTCTTAATTGGACATGCCTCGATTTCCTTGCTGCAAAATGATCAATGAAATCATCATAGGATAGCTTCCTGGACACCTCTGTTTATGCTCATCATCGCAAGACCATTGAGATGGTCTTGTGTCATTGTGGACCTGAGGTAGTTCTTAATGAGCTTTTGAGAAGCTCCACTCTGCAGAAGCTACTGTAACAGGAGCAGTTGTAGCGATTCGGAGGGACACCCACACATTGGGGAATATTTCCTTTAACTTATTTTCTTCCAAGTAAGACAAAAGTTCAAGGATGGTCATGGTAGCATTTCTGAAGCCAATTCCTTTCCATCCAGGTCTGACTGGCCATTAGCACTGTGAGAGCTGCTGAGGTTTGCACACTGTTGTTCAGGTTCGGCTGGGGTAAGCTTGGGAAAGTTGGTAAGCACACCAAACATGCTCTCAACCTCACTTAGGGTTTGAAAGCGCTCTCGCAGTGACTCAATGCAGACATCCACAACTCTGTTAAAGAAACAAACCTCCATTTGCTTAACTGAATCAATGAGGTTCATCAGGACACTCGTATGAGAAGTGCTGCTTCATTTTTCAGAGTCTCTTCTGCTTGAGAATAGCGTCCACATTAATTTCCTGGCATATGTCTTTAGCTGTGGCTTGAGCAGAGGCAAATCCATTTCTCCTGTAGCTGATCAGGGAGGCTTCAGCTTTTCACAACAGACTAAGAGCATCATCTAGTTGCATGGATTCTGACTGCAGCAACTTACTGTGACATGCTGAATTTTGTTTAGGATGTTGTTCCAAACAACAGTGCAGACAGAGAACCGATAGGAACCCACCTCCCTAACGATGGGATCGGTGTCTTTCTCCCTCACTTCAATTTTTAGAATTGGTAATTTCCACCTGACTTTCCCATCTGGTGTCTGACCAGGATTTTACTGTTATCTTCACATGGCTCTTCAAAATAGACCAGCGTTTAGTGGAGGCTGAGAAAAGAGCTTCCTGAAGATATCCAAAGTAGGAATGGGCTTCAGGGGAGCTTTGTCCTGATTCAGCGACCACCAGATTAAGTGTGTGTGCACTGCAAAGGCCCTTGGATTAACATCTAACAGCCTGGCTTGCACACCTTTACATTTCACTCTCATATTGGCTCCATTGCCGTAATATCCTCGACAATCTTCAAAAGGGATCTTGAGCTCACCTAGTCTCTTCAGGATGAGAGATGACAGGCCTTCTCCAGTTGATTCTTCAGCTTCAAGGAACCTCATAAAATATTATTTGATCTCAGCACCATCTCCTGCCACTATTCAAATGACAAGTATTTTGAGCGTTTTATTTCACTCACAATGGTCTTTGTGATCCTGTCACCAATGCAGTCAATCAATTCGTTTTTGAATTATAATACCCAGGTATGAAGCATGGTTGGCTCCACTTTGTACCATATGTAAGTGCTGTTTGAGGATAGGGTCAAGTTTTGCAACAAGCTGTACTTCTTGAAGGTAGTTTCTGTTATTTGTCTGGTAAAGTGCATCTGTTTTTCCTCTCAGAGCAAGGTTTCTCTCTGCGAGGGACTGAATAATGGCTACCAACCGTGTCAGGACCTCACGCCACCGTCTTCTTTCAGTATCTATTTGCATAATTTCGACCTGATCTATTGTTTGCCCCCCTTTGAAGACTACTCTCAAGTTCTTTCCATGAAGTCATGTGTTTTTTATGTTCTAGACAGCACTCATGAGATTTTATAATGCCACAATTCTTCCAATCATTTACACCCTTAGTAACAAGCTTATGATCTTTGTTTGAAAACATTTTGTATTGAATAAATACAAAGAAATCTTCAATTTCTCCCCATTCTGTAATTGAGTGTGAAAGTGGTGATGGTGGCAACCTCTCCCATCCTCCCTCCTGGGAAGTAGTTAGGTAGGTAGGTAGGTAGGTAGGTAGGTCCTTTATTGATCCCCAAGGGGAAATTTCTTTGTCAAGCAGCTACAACAAAACATAGGCCAGGTGCAAAATGCCAGAACGAAAATACACAAAAAACAAATACATGATACATAGAGCGGCAGTATGAAAAAGTATAGAAATACAAGATGTCTGGAGTGCAAAAAAACTATAAAAAGACATTGCATAGAATGGGTGGTTGGCTGAATATGTACACTATACATTGTTGGATGGTTAACTATACTATACAGGTCGATGGCAGAGAAATACTTCAATAGCTAAAAATGAATATGAGTGAGGGTAATAATAGTTTACTTAATAAACAGACTGGTTAAATGAACAGGTAAGTGAATACTTGCATAGTTACAAACTGTACAGGTAAATGACAGGAAGAGATACTTAAATAGCTAAATGTGTGTATGATATAATTTAGGGTAATAATAGTAATTCCCTTAAAATACAGTCCTTAGTGCAGGGTTTGATTACAGATAACTGCACGTATTGCACATTCGATATACTAAAAGCAATGAGAAAAGGTGCAACTGACAGGATACTAATATGGATTCCTGAGTCCAAGAATTACTTACAATATTGTACGTGATATGATATAACAACTGTACATGAGTATGTATATACAGACCTGAATGAATAAATAAGTCCTGAGTGAATGAGTGATTATGGACCAGAGTTACTCACGGATGGATGCATAATTGTTAAACTAGGGCCTAACAGTTCAAGGTCTGTGTTGCCGACTGCACGGCACCCCGGTGAGGCATTATATAGTCTAATAGCCGCCGGCAGGAAGGACCTCCTGTAGCGCTCTCTGGCACACCGTGGTGGGATCAGTCTGTGACTGAAGGTGCTCCTCTGCGTCATAACCATGGCATGCAGAGGGTGGGTGACGTTGTCCATGATGGCCAGCAGTTTGGCCAGGATCCGTCTCTCCGCCACCTCCTCTAGTGTCCAGGCTCATCCCCAGGACAGAGCTAGCCTTCCTGATCAGCTTATTTACCTGAGAAGCATCACCAGCTTTTATGTTGGCTCCCCAGCACACCACTGCAAAAAAGATGGCACTGGCCACCACAGACTGGTAGAAGGTATGCAGTAGTTTACTGCACACGTTGAAGGACCTGAGCCTCCTCAGAAAGTAGAGTCGGCTCTGGCCCTTTTTGTACAGAGCCCCGGTGTTACCAGCCCATTCCAGCCTGTTGTCCATATGGACTACCAGGAAATTGTATGACCCAACCATTTCCACATCCATCCCTTGTATAGGGACCGCAGTCAGTTGTGCCTTGGTTCTCCTGAAGTCCACCACCATCTCCTTTGTTTTGCTGATTTTTGAGCTGAAGGTGGTTCTGCTCACACCACAACACAAAGTTGCCTATTGTCCTCCTGTACTCCTCCTCCTGCCCACCCCTGATGCACCCTACAATTGCGGAGTGATCCGAGAACTTCTGTAGGTGTCGGAGGTGTAGAGGGTGAACAGGAAGGGGGACAGGACCGTTCCCTGGGGGGCCCCTGTGTTGCTCACTGCCCGTTCTGACATACAGCTCTGTAGTCGCACAAATTGTGGCCTACCGGTCAGGTAGTCCGACGTCCATGAATTTAAAGCGCGACTTCTAAATGTCTGGGGGCGGGGGACTGCCCAATCGGCGCCCCCCCCTGCAGGTGGCGCCCTAGGCAACCGCCCCTGGCTCTGAATGATTGATTTGTGCATGATGAAATTATCTAACTGACAGCTGCTTGTCAGTGGCTAGCTAGCCAGCTAACATTTATAACATGAAAATAAGCTAGGCATAACACTGTTATAAACGTATCTTATGCAAAGGCCAGTCATAGCTGCAACAGTAAAGCTGCACGATTTGCATGACTACTGACTGAGATGTTATCAGTCAAACAAAAAATGTGTTATTGTTTCACAGGCAAAACCAACAACTATAAAAGAAGCCCTTGTGAAATGGGTAAGTGCATCAGAGCTCTCTCTTAGCCTGGTCCCAGATCAGTTCTGTTTGTGCTGTTTTGTCAACTCATGGCAAAGGCCAATAGGATTTGGCATTACAGCATAAACAGATTTTGGACCAGTCTAGTTCTCCTACATAAAAAAAAAAAAAAAAAAAAACTACAAGCGCCACTGACATTTGTTGGTGACCTTGTGTGATTTCAACAGGAGGAGAAGGCAGGAGAGAAGGTGGGGGAGGCGAAAGCAGTCAAGCTGTATGGTCAGATTCCTCCTATTGAGAAGATGGATGCTTCTCTCTCCACCCTCATCAACTGCGAGTGAGTGAAACCTTATTCCTCTAAATTCTGAGACCTAATTTTACAGTACAAGGGTGGTAATTCAATATGGGAATATCTGGGGCGCTTTTCATTTATAAATCTGATTCTTCTCTTTGAAACTTTATCTAGCTTCGGTCTGAAACCTGATTTCATAGAATAAGGGTGGTCACACACAGACATGAGAACGTTATATTTTCTTCTATAAATGTGATTATCCACTCATCTTCCTGTCACTGTGTTCTTCTGAACAGGAAATTGTCCCTGTCTACAAACTGCATTGAAAAAATTGCCAACTTGAATGGCCTCAGTGAGTATACGTCACACTGATGTGTCTTCATGGAAACAACACTTCACCTATGGCCTTTAATGTAAACAGAGAGATCAAGATGTGTCTCTAAAAGGTGTAATCATTTTAAAAGCTGAGGTGTGATGCCTTTTCTCTATCTCACAGAAAACCTACGGATATTATCACTGGGGCGGAACAACATCAAGAATCTAAACGGACTGGTGATTTTATAGCCTTTTTAAAATATATTATATTACTTGTTACTAGGTTGTAATCTTGGCCCAAGAATGTTCTTGCATAGGAATTTAAATGTTCACTCAACTTGTACCGTCTGTCTCTGCAGGAGGCTGTTGGTGACACGCTAGAGGAACTGTGGATTTCCTACAACCTGATAGAGAAGCTCAAAGGAATTCATGTTATGAAGAAGCTCAAGGTCCTCTACATGTCCAACAACCTGGTCAAGGAGTGGGGTAAGCAATGATTTCACTTCCATGGGCCAAGAGTGTGCCATATTGCCCTATGTACATGGTCATGCAACACTGGTCACTTTAATAATGTTTACATACTATTTATATATCTACTGCTGTACTAAATGTGTGATTATGTTTTACATTTTTGATTAGTGTGTGTTTGTTGATATTTACTGCATTGATCGAAAGGAACTAAGAACATAAGCATTTCGCTGCACCCGCCATAACACCTGCTAAACTGTGTATGCGACCAATCAAATGTGATTTTGATGTTAGCTACACTATGTTTGTGGTTGCATGCATCGTCACGTCTGTGTTGGGGATGGTGGAGAAAAGGCCCCACCTCAGTGAATTGTACCATGGGAATAAGAGTGTTAATATCCTCATTATGATGCCTGCAGTGTGAATAAAGTCAATTCTGATAACATGTTTGAAGGTTGCCATTACAACTGTGGTTTTCCATTACAGCTGAGTTCCTGAAGTTAGCTGATCTTCCATCCCTAGTGGACATGGTATTTGTGGGAAACCCTCTGGAGGAGAAATACTCAGCTGAGGGGAACTGGCTAGAAGAGGCCACCAAGAGGCTGCCCAAGCTGAAGAAACTAGATGGTAAGACTGTCCACCTGCATATTTGTTTTCTCTAATGTAATATTCCTAGGACTGTATTGATGTCATCCTAAGCTACTTACATACTATCGGGCTGATCCAAACTACACTATTTTGAGCCAATCTTCAGATAGTGTGGCTCAGTATAGAACAGCCTACTGTCATTTCACATGGCTTATTTCAGTAGTTTTTGCTATTGATGTGTCAACAATCCTAACAGCTTTGGTCTCGATCTCTCTGCTCTTTAGGAAACCCAGTGATCAAGGCGGATGAGGAAGACGAGGGAGACAGTTAACACATTCCATTTAATCTCTTACAGTTTACAGGTTGTTGTTTTTCAAATGTTTTTATTGAAATGGTTTCTATACCAGCATCATTGAGAATCAATCCACCAGGCAATATCCTATTATCTATTTTTTAGATGTTGAATAAGCTCATTCCACTGGTTGGGAGATGACCTCATAGAAGCACATTGCTGATACTTTTACGGATCAATGGATGTCATGAAATGTAATATGAAAGAGGCAGTACAGTTACAATGTTTGATGTCATGTATGTCACTGTTGCACTTATGAAACAGCCTCCTCTGAGGTAACTACACAAACATTCTAAAAGGTACAGGTTACATTCCCATTGTTCTTGTCCACCAGCTGGCTCTCTAGCCTGTGGACAAGATTCCATTCCCATTTGTGAGCAACCATTTTGTACTTATTTTTAAGCAACCAACCAAGGCAGGCTATGTGCCTGTTGATGCCCTACTCCAAAACGTACATTTACATTTTTGTATGGGTGCTGAGGGTCTTATTTTAACATGATTCCTGACTCACACTCTGCTTGTGTGCATAAGGACGTTTGTTTCAGACCTGTATGCAGCAATGAAGGAGGAATATGAGGTTGAACACAAAACGAGGTGAAGGCCAGGGGAGAACAAGTTGAAGTATTTTCTGGGCATGAATGAATACTGTATTTAAAAAAGAACTAAATCTATATATGTAGCTCTAGTCTTAGCTAATAGTACATTAATGTTTTGTAAAGTTACTTTTTTATGTTTAAATTATTAGGCATGTTTGTATAAAATGAATATATACTGAGATGTTTATGATTTTTTTAAATTACATTTTAAAATGTTGAAATTTGCTATGTTGCATTAAAAACTATTGAAGTCATGTTTTGGGGTTCTTTCATGAGTGCATTATAAATGTATACATACAATGATTGATATTATTTGACAAGGCAATGGTGTAATCCATTCAGGCATACATTGATAAGTAGGCCTGCTCTTGTTATTGCAGAATTCATATGAAATGTAGCTGGAACAGCAGCAGTCCACCCAGAAAATCTGTTTTAGTCCAGCACAGTAGCTACATATACTGAACATGCAACAATTTCAAAGATTTTACTGAGTTACAGTTCATATAAGGGAAATCAGTCAATTTAAATGTTTTAGGCCCTAATTTATGGATTTCCATGACTGAGAATACAGATATGCATCTGTTGGTCACAGATACTGTACCTTGTGAGGGTGTGGATCAGAAAACCAGTCTGTATCTGGTGTAACCACCATTTGCCTCATGCAGTGCGAATCAACTCCTTCGTATAGAGTTGATCAGGCTGTTAATTGTGGCCTGTGGAATGTTTTCCCACTCTTCAATGGCTGTGCAAAGTTGCTGGATATTGGCGGGGACTAGAACATGCGGTCATACACGTCAATCCACAGCATCCCAAGAGTTCTCAATGGGTGACCTGTCTGGTGAGTATGCAAGCCATGGAAGAAGTGTGACATTTTCAGCTTTGTTTCAGAACATTCAATTATCTGGCAATAGCTCTGGTGGACATCCCTGCAGTCAGCATGCCAATTGCACATACATATGTCTCAAGTTGAGGGTGACATTGTGTTGTGTGACAAAATGTCACATTTAAGAGTGGCCTTTTGTCCCCAGCACAAGGTGCACCTGTATAATGACCATGCCCTTTAATCAACTTATTGGATTGTTTTGGCAAAGGAGAAATGCTCAGTAACAGGGATGTAAACTAATTTGTGCTCAACATTTGAGAGAATTAGCATTTTGTGCATATGGAAAATGTCTGGGATATTTTATTTCAGCTCATGAAACACGGTACCAACACTTTTCATGTTGCGTTTATATTTTTTTCAGTGTAATTTATCGTGCTGAATAGGGGTGCGTTGGTAAATTCACTCTATCTACTGCAATTTCACTTTGTTTGAGTGTTCTAGAGTGCAGAATTACTGGTGTCAGTAAACAAAAACGTCATTAAATTGTTGCCAGCTTCACAGTTACAGTCATCAACGGCTCTAGATAATATGAAAAAAGCCTAATCAGCTCTGCTTGGGCAAGTAAAATTGTCAGTGAGGTGTTCTCTCATTTGTGTCTGGAAGTAGCTAGCAAGCTAGCCAACTTTAGCCAGTTAGCTTGGGTGCTTTACAGCCTTTGTTTGGTCAAATCGCACTAATTAACTCTACTCTTCGGCCAGAGCGTCCATTGTGCGCTCTGAATGCTCCGAGAGCGAAACGCTCTGAATTTACAAACGGACAATCTGACAATGCTCTGAATTTATTTTTCTAATTTTTCTAATTTAATTTCTGAACACACCACTAGATTGACTACATTTTCGTTACATCTACTACCCAATCAGTAGTATATACTGTATATACTGTATTATATTCTACTGTATTTTAGTCAATGCCACTCCGACATTGCTCGCCCTAATATTTATATATTTCTTAATTCCATTATTTTACTTTCAGATTTGTGTGTATTGTTTTTAATTGTTCAGATAGTACTGCACTGTTGGAGCTAGGAACACAAGCATTTCGCTACACCCGCAATAACATCTGCTAAATATGTGTATGTGACCAATAACATTTGATTTGATTTGGTTTGAAGTGCCGATTTACCCAAATGCGGAAGTGAAGCTATGACGACCGTACTATCCGGAAGTTTTTAGCGTCACGAAATGCAACGTGAGAAGAGTGTCAAAGCCAAAGAAGTGATTGAATCACTTTGTAAACTTCTATTTTCACTAGGTTTGGAGTGTGTACCTAGTGCAGAAACGTTTAGACGGGCCAAGTTTAACAAAGGAGAAGATGTGGTGAGTTAGGAAGTTAACTTTAGCTAGCTGGTTCTGGTTCATCGTACGACTACAACGAGTTGCCTGTGCGTTGTTTAGGGAATGGATTCAATATACTTTTGTAACTCGCCGAAGTACATATGTTGCTAGTGCTAGACAACTTTTCTCTGTCTGTGCAGGCTGCCATTTCATAATAGTACAAAATAAGCGACTTTTGAGCTCTGGTCCACGCGTCGGTTATTGGGGCTGCATTTGAATCCGACGCATGTGCTTGGACCAGAGCTATATTAAATGACTGACACACTGTCCCTAATTCTAAGGCTAATTTGACAGCTGGACGAAGTTGACCGTAGCCTTGCTATATGACAAGAGGGATCTAGTCATCCGGCGGTTGCTTACCTTGGAATCTGTATTTCAGGTGGTGGAGTTCTGGAAGCTCCTTCATAGTGTTCTTCTGAAAGCGCTGCTACTGGAATGTTCATGCACAGCACTTTCAGACTTTGGTAAGTATAATTATTTATGGATGAGTGCAACAATTTTATTTGTCACGTGCGTCAAATACAACAGGTGTATACCTTACAGTGAAATGCTTAAGCCCATTTACTTTACATTTAAGTAATTTAGAAGACGCCCTTATCCCGAGCAATTTACAGAAGTGAGTGCATACATTTTCGTTTTCAGATTGAACCCCACAACCCTGGCACTGCAAGTGCCATGCGCTACCAACTGAGCTACGTATAATTATTTATGGATGAGTGCGTAACAATTTTATTTGTCACGTGCGTCAAATACAACAGGTGTATACCTTACATGAAATGCTTAAGCCCATTTACATTACATTTAAGTAATTTAGAAGACGCCCTTATCCAGAGCAACTTACAGTAGTGAGTGCATACATTTTCGTTTTCAGATTGAACCCCACAACCCTGGCACTGCAAGTGCCATGCGCTACCAACTGAGCTACGTGGGACTAACCAACAGTACCGTTTTTAAGTAAAAAAGAAGTATTGGATAAGTAAAAAATAAAAAGCAGTAAAAATAACAGTAGTAAGGCTATATACAGGTGGTACCAGTACAGAGTCAATGTGCGGGGGCACCGGTTAGTCTTATGGCTTTGGGGTAAAAGCTTTTGAGAAGCCTTTTGGACATAGACTTGGCACTCCGGTATCTTTGAGCATTTTAAGGGCCTTCCTCTGACACCGCCTGGTATAGAGGTCCTGGATAGCAGGAAGCTTGGCCCCAGTGATGTACTGGGCTGTACTCATTCACCTTCTGCTACCATTTCTGTCAACCCGTTTACGCATACAGTTTGACGCATACGTTCAATAAATCCAACGTATGCACCACACAGAATGCACTGCAACTGCCTGCAACGCAATGCTGCAAGGCAAACACAGCGTTCCATTGGAAATTAATGTACTTCTGCTGTACCAAAGCGCAATGATGCAGTCAGGGTTTTCAAAGTGTTAGTGATGGTGTTGGAGTCGTACCTGGCCATGCAGTCATGGGTGAACAGGGAGTACAGGAGGGACCTGAGCATGCACCTCTGAGGGGCCCCAGTGTTGAGGATCAGCGTGGCAGATGTGTTGTTACCTACCCTTACCACCTGGGGGTGGTCCATTAGGAAGTCCAGGATCCAGTTGCAGAGGGAAGTGTTTAGTCCCAGGACCCTTAGCTTAGTGATGATCTTTGAGGGCACTATGGTGTTGAACGCTTAGCTGTAGTCAATAAATAGCATTCTCACGTAGGTGTTCCTTTTGTCCAGGTGGGAAAGGGCAGTGTGGAGTGCAATAGAGATTGCATCATCTGTGGATCTGTTTGAGCGGTATGCAAATTGGAGTGGGTCTATGGTTTCTGGGATAATGGTGTTAATGTGAGCCATGACCAGCCTTTCAAAGCACTTCATGGCTACAGACGTGAGTGCTACGGGTCTGTAGTCATTTAGGCAGATTACCTTAGTGTTCTTGGGCACATGGACTATGGTGGTCTGCTTGAAACATGTTGGTATAACAGACTCAATCAGGGACATGTTGAAAATGTCAGTGAAGACACTTGCCAGTTGGTCAGCGCATGCTCGGAGTATACGTTCTGGTAATCCGTCAGGCCCTGCGGCCTTGTGAATGTTGACCTGTTTAAAGGTCTTACTCACATCGGCTACGGAGAGCGTGATCACACAGTCGTCCGGAACAGCTGATGCTCTCATGCATGCCTCAGTGTTGCTTGCCTCGAAGCGAGCATAGAAGTGATTCAGCTTGTCTGGTATGCTCATGTCACTGTGCAGCTCGTGGCTGTGCTTCCCTTTTCTTAGTCTGTAATAGTTTGCAGGCCCTGCCACATCCGACGAGTGTCAGAGCCTGTGTAGTACGATTCAATCTTAGTCCTGTTTTGGCGCTTTGCCTGTTTGATGGTTTGTCTGAGGGCGTAGCGGGATTTCTTATAAGCGTCCGGGTTAGAGTCCTACTCCTCGAAGGCGGCAGCTCTACCGTTTATCTCAGTGCAGATGTTGCCTGTAAACCATGGTTTCTGGTTGGGGTATGTACGTACAGTCACTATGGGGACGACATCATTGTTGCACTTATATATGAAGCCAGTGGCTGATGTGGTGTACTCCTCAATGCCATCGGAAGAATCCCAGAACATATTCCAGTCTGTGCTAGCAAAACAGTCCTGTAGCTTAACATCTGCATCATCTGACCACTTCTTTATTGACCGAGCCACTGGTGCTTCCTGCTTTAGTTTTTGCTTGTAAGAGGAATCAGGAGGATGGAATTATGGTCAGATTTGCCAAATGCAGGGCAATGGAGAGCTTTGTACGCGTCTCTGTGTGTGGAGTAAATGTGGTCTAGAGTTTTTTTCCCCTCTGGTTGCACATGTAACATGCTGGTAGAAATGAGGTAAAACTGATTTGTTTCGATGCATTAAAGTCCCCGGTCACTAGGAGCGCCACCTCTGGTTGGGCATTTTCCTGTTTGCCTGTTGCCTTATAAAGCTGACTGAGTGCGGTCTTAGTGCCAGCATCCGTTTGTGGTGGTAAATAAATAGCTACAAAAATATAGATAAACTCTCTTGGTAAATAGTGTGCTCTACAGCTTATCATGAGATACTCTACTTCAGGCGAGCAAAATCTAGAGACTTCCTTAGATTTCGTGCACCAGCTGTTGTTTACAAATATACACAGACCGCCACCCCTCGTCTTACCGGAGTCTGCTGTTCTATCTAGCCGTAGACGTATGGACAACATTCAGCTGGCGCCATATGTCGTTGTTCAGCCACGACACAGTGAAACATAAGATATTACAGTTTTTGATGTCCCGTTGGTAGGATATTTGTGATCATACCTTGTCTAAATTATTGTCCAATGATTGTACGTTGGCTAGTAATACTGATGGTAAAGGCAGATTTCCCACTCGCCTTCTGCGTATCCTTACAAGGCACCCCGACCTGCGTCCTCTATACCTGCGTCTCTTCCTCCTGCCAATGACGTGGATTTGGGCCTTGTCGGGTGTCTGAAGTACATCTTCCGAGTCGGGCTCATTGAAAAAAAAGAATCTTTGTTTGAGAAAAATAAAACATTGTCCAGTACGTGGTGAGTTATCGCTGTCCTGATATCCATATGCTCTCTTCGGTTATAAGAGACAGTGGAAGAAACATTATGTACAAAATGAGTTACAAATAATGTGACAAAACACACATAATAGCACAATTGGTTAGGCGCTTGTAGAATGGCTGCCTTTATCTCCGCCACGTATGCTGTATGAGTAGTATCCGTTGTGGCTATTATGTCCATTTCATACTCTTTGTCTTCAAAGTATCATTGTGGTTGTGTCTTTGCAGACAGCCATGTGAGAGAGGTACTCTGGCAGTGTGGTTATGGTGCTAGCTGGATTGTTGTGAAGTCTGCCAGGCCCCGTCCCAGGAGTGAAGTTGGGAGCCGAGAGCTGCTGGTGGCATTTGGGTGGGTGTTGTCTTCAGGGAGCCTGCTGGAGGCCCTGCTGAGAGCAAGAACCATGGAACTGGATATTCTCTCACTGCCACCTACGGTGAGACTCTTATACAAGTCTTATAACAAAATATGTTTTTATGTCTGAATATAATCCACTCATATATAATCCACTCAACTAATTTGAAGTAGCAGTCCCATATTTGTCCAGCAGGAGTCAGTGTTGCTCTGCTGATGATGAGCATCTGACTCAATAGAAGGACATGAGAGAATAAAAACCACCCCCCCCCTTCTCATAAATAAAGGATCAGTTGTCTCTTACATTCTAGTCTTAAACACTTAAACCCCACCAATCACCCTCATCTGAAAATCATTCTAAAATCCATTAATATTTAAAGAGAAAGAATTTAATTAATTACGCTATGATCCCTCTACTTTGGAGATGTAGAGATAGATCTGTCTTGTGGAGTGTTCTCTAGACAAACCTTTCCTCTCTAGACTTAAGCCTTTGGTTGTGATTGTCAGATGGAGAGGTAAAGGTACTCCTCTCCTCTTTATCTCAGGTCTCACTGAGTAGCCCCATAGAGGGAGGCTTCCTTGGGGCTGTGGATGGCCAAGGAGGCCTGAAGGAAGATATGCTCCTCAGGAGACTCCAATGGCAGTATGGGAAACTCAGGTTCCAGTGGCGGAGCTTGCTCTCCATTCAAGAGGAAAGAGCTAGACTCCTTCACCAGGCAAGTCATTTAACCTGGACCATAATAATACATACACTTTTCTAAAACCCAAAGGTGCTTTACAATAATGCAACCAATGGAGCGCAAACGTCATTCTCATCATACTGGTTCCTTCCAATGTCTCTCAATCTGTGTGTTCTGGTGAAATGGATAACCACCATAGTCTCTGACTCCTATTTTCTTAGGTCCTTTCCTCCAGCACCACACCTTCCACGTCCAGCTCCCAGCCCTCTTCTTCTGATGCCCGTCACAGCATGTGCTCCACTGCCATGAAAAAGGTGACGGATCCTCCTGCCCCTGTCTCCATCATGAATCATGTCCAACACCACTACCGTCACCAGACACAGGCAAACTACAAACCACAGATCACAGATGAGGAAGGAGAGGCATAGTATACCTATTTCCTCTTTGTATAGAGTTCTGGCAAACATTGCTGATGGGATAAAAGGATATCCTTCCTTCACTGTATCTCTCCACACTTTAGACGTTAGATAACAGGCAAAAAATCCCTGTTGGTTGAGGAACAAAAGCCCTTTTCCTTAAAGTAAGAGATCTTTTAAGCAGCAGGGTTTTAGGGGTATATCCTCCCCATTTAACAGGTGATTCTTAAGGTACAGTTTGGCGCAGTGGGAGTCGGCACTAGGAAGGTACACTTGAAGTCGGAAGTTTACATGCACTTAGGTTGAAGTCATTAAAACTCATTTTTCAACCACTCCACAGATTTCATGTTAACAAAATATAGTTTTGGCAAGTCGGTTAGGACATCTACTTTCTGCATGACACAAGTAATTCTTCCAACAATTGTTTACAGACAGATTATTTTACTTATAATTCACTATATCACAATTCCAGTGGGTCAGACGTTTACATACACTAAGTTAACTGTGTCTTTAAACAGCTTGGAAAGTTCCAGAAAATGATGTCATGGCTTTAGAAGCTTCTGATAGGCTAATTGACATCATTTGAGTCAATTGGAGGTGTACCTGTAGATGTATTTCAAGGCTTACCTTCAAACTCAGTGCATCATGGGAAAATCTAAAGAAATCAGCCAAGACCTCCACAAGTCTGGTTCATCCTTGGGAGCAATTTCCAAATGCCTGAAGGTACCACGTTCATCTGTACAAACAATAGTACGCAAGTATAAACACCATGGGACCACGCAGCCGTCATACCGCTCAGGAAGGAGACCCGTTCTGTCTCCTAGAGATTAACATACTTTGGTGCGAAAAGTGCATATCAATCCCAGAACAACAGCAAAGGACCTTGTGAAGATGCTGGAGGAAACGGGTACGAAAGTATCTATATCCACAGTAAAACGAGTCCTATATCGACATAACCTGAAAGTCCGCTCAGCAAGGAAGAGGCCACTGCTCCAAAACCGCCATAAAAAAGACTATGGTTTGCAACTGCACATGGGTACAAAGATCGTACTTTATGGAGAAATGTCCTCTAGTCGGATGAAACAAAAATAGAACTGTTTGGCCATAATGACCATCGTTATGTTTGGAGGAAAAAAGAGGAGGCTTGCAAGCCGAAGAACACCATCCCAATCGTGAAGCACGGGTGTGGCAGCATCATGTTGTGGGGGTTCTTTGCTGCAGGAGGGACTGGTGCACTTCACAAAATAGATGGCATCATGTGGAAGGAAAATTATGTGGATATATTGAAGCAACATCTCAAGACATCCGTCAGGAAGTTAAAGCTTGGTCGCAAATGGGTCTTTCTAATGGACAATGACCCCAAGCAAACTTCCAAAGTTGTGGAAAAAAGTATTTGACCCGAGTTAAACAATTTTAAAGGCAATGCTACCAAATACTAATTGAGTGTATGTAAACGTCTGACCCACTGGGAATGTGATGAAAGAAATAAAAGCTCACATAAATAATTCTCTCTAGTATTATTCTGACATTTCACATTCTTAAAATAATGTGGTGATCCTAACTGACCTAAGACAGGGAATTTTTACTAGGATTAAATGTCAGGAATTGTGAAAAACAGAGTTTAAATGTATTTGGCTAAGGTGTATGTAAACGTCCGACTTCAACTGTACAATCTCCCCATGTAACAGGTGTTTCTTAAGGTACAGTTTGTTGCAGTGGGTGTCAGCACTAGGAAGGGCAGAAGGAGAGAAAGTGAGAGACAAGGAGAAAGAACATTTGAGTGCTTGTTTTCTAAAAGGGAGGGAAAATCTAGACACGACCAAAGAGCCTGTGCCTCCCGGAGTGTGTTTTGACACTATAAGTAGTGACGGCCCTGGTGCAGCCCTCTTGGGAGAGATGTGAGTGATGTACAGAGACGTAGCCAGACGGGGAGAGAGAGAGAGAGAGATCTCTACTACTTTGTTTCTCTAATAGTTGGAAAGCTCCACAGGGAAGATCATCCTGTACCCTTACTTAGCCCTTGACCGACACAGTGCTTTTTACCAATGCCAGCCAGGGAGGCATAGAGGGAGCCAGGGAGCTCTGGTGTCCTCTGTAGTTCAGTTGGTAGTAGACTTCGATACCAGGTTTAGTATCACAATACTCGATACCATCACGGTACTTGATACCACACAAAAAAAATGTAGATTAGCCAAAGTCACAGAATGGCAATTTATCCAGACAGATAAACTCAGCTACTGCTCTCTTCAGTCGTTGTGCATCTTTTGAGTTCAATATCATTACACCATGCAGTGGTCTAAGGCACTGCATCACGGTGCTTGAGGCATCACTACAGCCCCGGGTTCGATCCCAGGGTGACCCATGAGGGGGTGCACAATTGGCCGAGCGTCGTCCGTGTTAGTGGAGGGTTTGGCTGACTGGGATTTCCTTGTCCCATCGCACTCTACGGTGAGACCACTCGTTGTGGCGGGCCGGGCTCCTTCAAGCTGACTTTGGGCGCCATTTGTACAGTGTTTCCTCCGACACATTGGTGCGGCTGGCCTCCAGGTTAAGCGAGCAGTGTGTCAAGAAGCAGTGCGGCTTCAGCTGTAGCCTAAGCTAGCAAGGAAAGTTAGCCTACATATCAATCTGGAAGCTACCGGCATCGTCTTGCATTGTAAAAGTGTTCTAGCCTGTATGGACATTGTTCTGCAAGCAGTAATGAACAGTTTCTACATGCCGTGTTGCATTATTCAGGCATGTTAACTTCTGTGCATCATGCGTGGAGAGCTAATGCAGCCCAGACAGCTCAAGCAATGAATAAGTGGAGCAGGCACTTTGATCTTCACGCTGTAAAGGGGCAGCACTGTGTGCTGATAGACAGACTTGATCCTCTCTTCACACTGTCAAGGGGTTGCACTGTGTGCTGATAGACAGACTTGATCCTCTCTTCACACTGTCAAGGGGCTGCGCTGATAGATAGACTTGATCCTCTCAATCACGTGAGACACATTTGACAATTCTAGTACCTAATAATTTTTTTGTATCGAAAAAGTACAGAGGTTTCGGTATACCGTGTAACACTAGCTGGTAGAGCATGGCGTATGCAATGCCAGGGTAGTGGGTTTCGATTCCCGGGACCACCCGTACTTAAAATGTATGCGCGCATGACTAAGTCGCTCTGGATAAAAGCGTTTGCTAAATGGCATATATTATTATATTATTAGCAACACAACAGGAACACACAGGGGAGAGTCAGTAACTACCTGCAGCACATGACTGGCAGAAACCAAAGTAGGCCATAGAGCTCCGTTCACTAGCAGATGAAATCAAACAAACATGCAGATGTTTTGAAGAAGACAAGACAGGCAGGTTAAACCAATCAGGGATTTTGAGAGCATTAATTATGAGCTGAATGTCTCCTGTCTGTGTGTATTGCACATTGAGTGTATGACAGTGGGTGAGGCAGGCTGGGTTAAAGAAATGTCCCCTGTTTGTCTGTGTTGCAGGAGGTAGACCGTCTACAGACTCTTAGTCAGCTGTTGGAGGCCTACCTGGAGTGGAAGAGACAGGAGCCACTCTTCTGGTGCTGGATGGTAGTGCTTCCTCTCTCTCCTCAGTGCCTTAGCACTGCTTTTAACCAGGCCTTTAATATGTTCTGTCTACTCTACACAGTGTAATTGACTAAGGTTTGCATGTCATTTTGTTTTTTTAAAGAAAAACCAACATGGAGTTGTATTGAAACACAATTATTAAGGAACTAATAGCCTCCTTCCAATCTGCTCTTTCCCGGTAGTACCGGTAGTCTACCTGTATCTTCATCCACCCACTCCTTAACTACCTCTGCAGTGTCTGACAGACCGTTCTGAGCTCTAATCTCTGAAGTCTGTCTGACCGTGAATCAGATTGATATGAAGTTATAAAGAGAGCCTCCATGGAGAGAATATGTTTTTGGCAATAGTCACTCTTCCGTCTTTGCATTCAGATCACAGAGATGTGGATTTGAGGATTGTGACAGTTCAAAGTGAAGTGCAGTTTCATTAGAAATAAATGTATCAGAAGGCCTTTCAGTGTTTTCCCTGAAGTAAAACAAAAACAGCTTTCTATCAGTATGTTTGAAACCCACAGTTGGACTCCTAGGGTTTTGATTATTGATGTCTTTCACATAAAGTGCAGTCGATTATAGTAATGTGATTTTTTTTTTTAATCTAGTACTTTAATCCACTTCAAAGCCATTCAATTGTTAACTCGCTAGTCTTGCCGTTTACTGCCTTATCGCTTTAAAATTGGTGAAGAAAAAATAATTGTGCATATCTGGTAATAACTTTCAAGATTTGATGTAGATCAAATGTGAATTAATTATCCTTTCCAGAATCAGAATTTCCTAATTTCAAGCTCTACTGGAGACCTATAGGAGGAATTATACACGTTACCAACATAAATAGAACAATAAACAATAGTTTTATCTGACATACAAATGGCTGAAATACGGTTTCAGCCAATCAGCATAGAGGACCCATAGTACCCGGTTTATAATAGACTAAACAAAAATATAAACGCAACAATTTCAAATATTTTACTGAGTTACAGTTCATATAAGGAAATCAAAATAAGTCAATTGAAGTAAATTCATTAGGTTAATCTATGGATTTCACATGACTAGGAATTAGGGCTGACGCCATTTAGTTGACTGGTCGATTGTTTGGTCGACAGGCTGTTGGTTGACTGAGATTTCTTTAGTCGAGCAGTAGCAACAAAAAATATCATGGTGTACAAGACACCTGTTTGATTGGCTCCTGTCTGAGTGGACTGATCCATTGTGGAGGCCGTGGGGATGGCACAGTCCGTCAGTCTAAGACATGTGCTACTGAAATTCTATATGGTAATATTATGTAAGAACAATGGTGCAAAAAATTATTTGATAACAAATGCGC
This sequence comes from Thymallus thymallus, assembly GCA_023634145.1. Taxonomy (NCBI): domain Eukaryota; kingdom Metazoa; phylum Chordata; class Actinopteri; order Salmoniformes; family Salmonidae; genus Thymallus; species Thymallus thymallus. The sequence continues at coordinate 8,258,666 of CM042405.1, read as the reverse complement.
TTTCTCCCTTGTTGGATAGTGGTCGCTATCCATGGTTCTGAAGCACATCAGTGCGCGTTTTCCTAGACCACGTTGCTACAGTATGTGCATAATAGGCAAGTTAACCAGCATATTGTTGTTGAGAACAATGCGGCGTAGGCAGCAGCAGAATGAGGAGATGAGAAAACAGCCCTTGCCTTATTGTCTAAGAAAAGTGAGGAGGAAACCCCAACTTAATTAGGTCTATAATCAATAGCCTAACTGTTAAATGTGCCTGGCTTTATAAATCATACATCTACAGAAATAAGACAGTTCTTGCTTCTGTTGCCTGTTTGAGTTTAATAGCCTACTGATTCCGTGAGCACATAGCCTCACGCAACAATTTCACAAATTCGGCTGTTTTTAATCTTTGCTATGATCTAATAAAGGCTTTACACTTTGTTTTGTTAGACCAGCCTATCTGGTATTATTTGTAATTTATTTAGGGATGTTTACACTTCCAAATTGTCAGAAATTATACAATAATAATAGCCCTTCCTTTTCCTTTATCTTCTTATTGTTATTATTATTATTATGATCATTATAATGTTATTATCATTAGTTGGTTTAGTATAGCAGCCTTGTATAACGGCATGTAGCTTAGCGGTTAGAGCGTTGGGTCAGTAACCGAAAGGTCGCTGGTTCGGATACCCGAGCAGACAAGGAGAAAAACCTATGTGTCCTTGAGCAAGGCACTTAACCCTAATTTGCTCCAGGGGCGCCGTACTATGGCTGACCCTGTAGGTAGGCCTTCATTGTAAAAAATAATTTGTTCTTAACTGACTTGCCTAGTTAAATAAAGGTTAAATAAAATAACCACTATCGAGCTGTAGGCCTAAGAATGCATCATCCCTGGAAGGTAGGAGCGTTGGGTCAGTAACCGAAAGGTTGCTGAATCGAATCCCCTGAGCTGACAAGGTAAAAATGTGTCGTTATGCCCCTGAACAAGGCAGTTCACCTACTGTTCCCCGGGCGCCCAAAGACGTGGATGTCGATTTTAAGGCAGCGTTGAATAATTAACACGACCATTGAATAATTAGCGTAAACAATAAATAGGCCTAAATCGTTACATTTAGGAAATAGCATTCACGAATGCATGCAACAGTTTTTAGTCTTTGCTGTAATAAAGGCTTTACAAAATTAGGGCTGACCCCATGTATTCGACTGGTTGAATGTTTGGTCGATAGGCTGTTGGTCGACTGAGTTTTTCTTATTTTGTTTATGGTGCACAAGATACCTGTCTGATTCGCGTCTCAGTGGACTAATCCATTGCAGAGGCCACGGGAATGGCACAGTCCATCAATCTTAAGACATGTGATACTGAAATTGTAAATGGTTATATTATTACACTAATAAATCTAATAGTATTTTGCAAAATGCACTTTCTCCCGCGTTGGATACGGTCGCTGTCCGCGTGTCTGGTCTTGACCGTAGGGAGGCCTCTGGCTTCTCTACTGTCAGGCCCTGACAAACATAGTTCTAGGCAAACTCGATGTTGTTAAGTTGTGTTTGGTCCCCAATTAGAGGCAGCTGCTATGCGTTGTCTCTAATTGGGGACCCTATTTATGTTGTAATATTTCCCACCTGCGTTGTGGTTCATTGTTTGTGTTACGTGCCTTTGTACTGACACTCAGTTTACGGTCGTGTACTCTCGCTTTGTTGTTGTGTGTTTCAAGTTCGCATTTAATGAAATATGTCGAACTACTTCAGCGCTGCGCCTTGGTCTCTCTCTATAGCCGATCGTGACACTGCGGTTCTGGAACAATCTTCAGTGCACCGTAGAATTGGTGCCTTTCCCTATGTTGCTATTTGCATAATAGAAAAATTAACCAGCATATTGAGATTGAGAACAATGTGGCGGAAGTAGCAGCAGAGACAAGGGAACCTTGCCTTAAACCCTATTCGGACGGGATTAGTTTTACTGGGGGTGGTCAGGTAATGTAATTATGTATACAAGCACAAAACATCACACCGGTAATCCCATTAGAATCTGCCATGTCAGTAATTTGTACATGGCAGGAGAGTAACAATTCCAGAAAGAATAACCTAGTGTTTTTTGGCGAACTCCTCTGGTAATACAAGTCCCGTGCGAATCGACATCCCAGTGTTTTGAGAGAAATGTCTGACATTGACAGGTGTCGCTCACAGTTTGAACAAGAAAACAATAACTGATTTGATAAATTGAACGAAGTGCTGCACATAGCCGATAGAGTTGAAGTCAGAAGTTTACATACACCATAGCCAAATACATTTAAACTCAGTTTTTCACAATTCCTGACATTTAATCCTAGTAAGAATTGCCTGTCTTAGGTCAGTTAGGATCACCATTTTATTTTAAGAAAGTGAAATGTCAGAATAATAGTAGAGAGAATGATTTATTTCAGGTTTTATTTCATTCATCACATTCCCAGTGGGTCAGAAGTTTACATACACTCAATTAGTATTTGGTAGCATTGCCTTTAAATTGTTTAACTTGGGTCAAATGTTTCGAGTAGCCTTCCACAAGCTTACCACAATAAGTTTGGTGAATTTTGGCCCATTCCTCCTGACAGAACTGGTGTAACTGAGTCAGGTGTGTAGGCCTCCTTTATCGCACACGCTTTTTCAGTTCTTCCCACAAATGTTCTATAGGATTGAGGTCGGGGCTTTGTGATGGCCACTCCAATACCTTGACTTTGTTTTCCTTAAGCCATTTTGCCACAACTTTGGAAGTATGCTTTGGGTCATTGTCCATTTGGAAGACCCATTTGCGAAATAATGGTGAAATAATCTGAAATCTGTCTGTAAACAATTGTTGGAAGAATTACTTGTGTCATGCACAAAGTAGATGTCCTAACCGAAAAATGAGTCTTAATGACTTCAACCTAAGTGTATGTAAACTTCCGACTTCAACTGAATATATGAAGGGCCTACATGTATTAACTTTCACAGTGAATACTTTTGTTTATACACTTGGGGCTCCCAAGTGGCGCAGTGGTCTAAGACACTGCATCTCAGTGCTAGAGACATCACTACAAACAACCTGGTTCGAATCCAGACTGTATCACAACCGGCCGTGATTGGGAGTCCCATAGGGCGGTGCACAATTCGCCCAGCGTCGTCCAAGTTTGGCTGGTGTAGGCCATCATTGTAAATAAGAATTTGTTCTTAACTGACTTTCCTAGTTAAATAAAGATTAAATAAAATAAATAAATTATAAGTTGATTGAATATTGCCAAATGTATCAGTAGAAAATATTGTGCCTATTTAATGTAACCCTTGCTGTTAATAGATCGCAAGCAGCATACAACTGACCGAAATGTTTGGAAATTATAAGTTCACTTTCGCATCCATAGCCTTAAAACGTATCTCAAGTGCAAGTGGACTGTTTAGCTGGGGGGCATTTAGGAAATCTACTGGGGATCGCTAAAATATCCTAATGATTGTGATCACGCTTCCTCAATTCAAATATTATGGCGACGCTTTACCATAGATGGTTTCAAAACTTGGGAACCAAGCTTGAGTTATCAGTGTAGCCCTGTTATAGCCTGGACTTGTTGAAATATTTTCACGACTAGAAAAAAAAACCTCCAGGCTTCCTCATAACTGTCAAAGAAATAATTACGTGGGGCAGTTTTGAAAAAACGAATCCCGTTTGAATCGTCTTCTGGAATAACGGATATTCTGGAGTAATAATTACATAACTTCTCTATTAATACTAGTCCCCTGTGAATAGGGCTTAGCTTAATTGTCTTAGAAATTTGAGGAGAGAGCAAACCCCAACTTAATTAGGTCTATAATCAATAGACTAGCTGTTAAATGTGCCTGGCTTTATAAATCATACATCTACAGAAATAAGACAGTTCTTGCTTCTGTTGCCTGTTTGAGTATAATAGCATACTGATTCCGTGAGCACCAAGCCTCATGCAACGGCAAAATGTCAGATAAAGCGGAAAAGATTAAAGAAGCAATGAAACTGTCCTTCTTTAGACTAGTTGAGACCTGGAACTACATGTGGGTCGTGTGCGCAAGGACCACCAGATTAGAGTGGTTGCAGACACGCGGTGTGAAGCGTTTGTATGGCCTGTACAGAGAGGAGAGAACTGGGATAGACAGCCACATAGTTGACAGGCAACAGAAAAGGCTACAATAATGCAAAAGGGATGGGAATAAAATTAACTAAACATAGGGCAAGCGAGAGAGCGGGGCCTCCCTCACTTACCTTCCTCGACTAACTCCCGCAGAAGAACTCGGCAGAACTGTCTTTGTTTTGGGAACATCTGCCGCTGAACAAGGAGGCTGTGCTAATAACACTAAGCTAATTGCCTAGCACAGGTGTAGGCACTCCCCCTCTTATTAAGTTGTAATCTGCAGAGAACAAAAGAAGTGGATGGACCTGCACCCACTTCCCCTTTCCCTCCTGAGCAACCAGTAAACATTCACCCGTTTGCTATGCTAACATGTTTTACATAAAGAGAGCAAGGGTTGAGGGAATAGGGAATGTTTTTCCTAAACAAACAAGGGATTTCGGTTTTATGTTGCAGCTTCAGTAATACGGACGGCCCTATACACACACTGATGTTCTGTGATGGTCACTGCAGCAAGGTGGAGAGAAAGACAATGGGTGCTAGTCACAGTCACTCGCTGTCTTTTTTTTCTTTCTTTTTTTACACAGCGCAGCAAGTCTGAGCCAGGCGGCACAATCAGATTGATTGCAGTCGTACTCCCTCTAGTCATTTGTGTGTCTTAATTATTTAATCAAACAGTGTGCTTAAAGCATCTGACAAGCTCAGTGCATATAGTTGATTTGATTAGAACACATAGGATGTGTTTATATATGGAATATTCACATTTAAAAATGTTGATTGGTTGAAAGTTCAGGTGACTCCTGGCCGACCAAGGTTTTTTTGGGTCAGGGACAGCCCTACTGGGAATACAGATATGCATCTGTTGGTCACAGATACCTTAATTTTATTTTTTTTAACCAATCTGTGTCTGATGTGACCACCATTTGCCTCATGCATCTCCTTCACATAGAGTTGATCAAGCAGTTGAAGTTGTCCTCTTCAATGGCTGTAGGAAGGCAAAATATTGGATATTTGTGGGAACTGGAACACGCTGTCATACACGTCGATCCAGAGCATTCCAAACATGCTCAATGGGAGACAAGTCTGAGTATGCAGCCCGTGGAAGAACTGGGAAAATGTCAGGTTCCATGAATTGTGTACAAATCCTTGTGACATGGGGCCATGCATTATCATGCTGAAACAAGAGGTGATGGCGGTGGATGAATGGCACAACAATGGTCCTCAGGATCTCGTCACGGTATTGCTGTGCATTGAAATTGCCATCGATAAAATGCAATAGTGTTCGTTGTCCGTAGCTTCTGCCTGCCCATACCATAACTCCACCGCCACCATGGGCCACTCTGTTCACAACGTTGACATTAGCAAACCGCTCGCCCACACAACGCCATACACGCTGCCATCTGCCCAGTACATTTGAAGCGCAAATTCATCTGTGAAGAGCACACTTCTCCCGCGTGCCAGTGGCCGCCGAAGGTGCGTATTTGCCCACTGAAGTCGGTTACGACTCCGAACTGCAGTCAGGTCAAGACCCTGGTGAGGATGACCACGCAAATGAGCTTCCCTGAGACAATTTCTGACAGTTTGTGCAGAAAGTCTTCGATTGTGAAAATCCACAGTTTTATCAGCTGTCCGGGTGGCTGGTCTCAGATGATTCCGCAGGTGAAGAAGCTGTGGATGTGGAGGCCATGGGCTGGCTTGGTTACACGTGGTCTGCGGTTGTGAGGCTGGTTGGATGTACTGCCAAATTCTCTAAAATGACGTTGGAGGTCGGCTTATGGTAGAGAAATTAACATTACATTTTCTGGCAACAGCTCTGGTGGACATTCCTGCAGTCAGCGTGCCAATTGCACTCTCCCTCAACTGTTGCATTGTGTTGTGTGAAAAAACTTTAGTGGTCTTTTATTGTCCCCAGCACAAGGTGCACCTGTGTTATGATCATGCTGTTAAATCAGCTTCTTGATATACCACACCTGTCAGGTGGATGGATTATCTTGGCAAAGGAGAAATGCTCACTAACAGGGATGTAAACATTTTGTGCATATGGAACATTTCTGGGATCTTTTATTTCAGCTCATGAAATGTGAGACCAACACTTAGTGTAGAGAGTCTGCCATAAGCATACAGTGGGGAGAACAAGTATTTGATACAAATTACAGACTTCTACATGCTTTGTAAGTGGGAAAACCTGCAAAATTGGCAGTGTATCAAATACTTGTTCTCCCCACTGTATATGGTCTGCGTCCGAAATGGAACCCTATTCCCTGAATAGCATACTACTTTTGACCAGGGCCCCATAGGGTGCCATTTGGGACGGCGCCTAGAGTATGTCTGGACTCTGCCTGACCTCTCTCCTGCTGGGCCGTTGATTAGCACTAGGCCCACATGGATCAATATTGGACGAGAGCTGCAATTACACAGGAAGTCTGATCCTGACAAAAGCTCCTGATTGCAGCAGAGAGCGAAAGGAGGGAGGGAAGGGAGGAGCTCAGAGAAAATCAAGGGTTTTGTTATTATTACACACCATTTCCTGGTTGCTGAAATTCGAATAGTTTTGACTCATTTCAGTTTATGTGACAAAACTAGCAAGCGTAGTGTAGAGAATCATTGTACCATCTAAACCACTGTGAAATATATTGCATTTTCAGCAGTTTTGAAGCTGATGTACAATGCCGATAGTAAAAGACGCAAAAACTAAACTTAAGAATGAGAAGCATAGAAATAGGACACACAGAACAGATCTACCGCTTCTTAGACTTGCTTTCAATGAGATTGATAGTTCTATATTTCATGTGAATTTGGTCAGTGTCCCCAAAATGTACACTACCGTTCAAAGGTTTGGGGTCCTTGTTTTCCATGAAAACATACATGAAATTAGTTGCAAAATGAATAGGAAATATAGTCAAGACGTTGGCAAGGTTATAAATAATGATTTTTTAAAATGGAAATAATAATTGTGTCCTTCAAACTTTGCTTTTGTCAAAGAATATTCCATTTGCAGCAATTACAGCCTTGCAGACCTTTGGCATTCTAGTTCTAGTTCTCAACAAATTCTAGTCAATTTGTCGAGGTAATCTGAAGAGATTTCACCCCATGCTTCCTGAAGCACCTCCCACAAGTTGGATTGGCTTGATGGGCCCTTCTTATGTAACATACGGTCAAGCTGCTCCCACAACAGCTCAATAGGGTTGAGATCCGGTGACTGTGCTGGCCACTCCATTATAGACAGAATACCAGCTGACTGCTTCTTCCCTAAATAGTTATTGCATAGTTTGGAGCTGTGCATTGGGTCATTGTCCTGTTGTAGGAAATTGTCTCCAATTAAGCGCCGTCCACAGGGTATGGCATGGTGTTGCAAAATGGAGTGATAGCCTTCCTTCAAGATCCCTTTTACCCTGTACAAATCTCTCACTTTACCACCACCAAAGCACCTCCAGACCATCACATTGCCTCCACCATGCTTGACAGATGGGGCCAAGCACTACTCCAGCATCTTTTCATTTGGTCTGCGTATCACGAATGTTCTTCTTTGTGATCCGAATACCTCAAACTTAGATTTGCCTGTCTGTGTTCTTTTGCCCATCTTAATCTTTTATTTTTATTGGCCAGTCTGAGATATGGCTTTTTCTTTGCAACTCTGCCCTGAAGGCCAGCATCACTGTTGACGTTGAGACTGGTGTTTTGCGGGTACTATTTAATGAATCTGCCAGTTGAGGACTTGTGAGGTGTCTTGTTTCTCAAACTAGACACTCTAATGTACTTGTCCTCTTGCTCAGTTGTGCACCAGGGCCTTCCACTCTTCTTTCTATTCTGGTTAGAGCCAGTTTGCGCTGTTCTGTGATGGGAGTAGTACACAGCGTTGTACGAGACAAGTTTCAGAAGAAAGTTCTTTGTTTCTGGCCATTTTGAGCCTGTAATCAAACCCACAAATGCTGATGCTCCAGATACTCAACTAGTCTAAAGAAGGCCAGTTTTATTGCTTCTTTAATCAACAGTTTTCAGCTGTGCTAACATAATTGCAAAAGGTTTTCTAATGATCAATTATGATACACTTGGATTAGCAAACACAACGTGCCATTGGAACACAGGAGTGATGGTTGCTGATAATTGGCCTATGTACGCCTATGTAGATATTCCATTAAAGATCTGCCGTTTCCAGCTATAATAGTCATTTACAACATTAACAATGTCTACACTGTATTTCTGATCAGTTTGATGTTTTTTTAATGGACAAAAAAAATTGCTTTTCTTTCAAAAACAAGGAAATTCAAAGTTTGTGGTCCTTAGAAATTTCATTACATATTGGAGCTTTTAATTTAATAACAAAACTGTTGGTTTGAAATGAATTTCCCAGGATCATGCATTATGAACAGTGGTTCTCTCTTTCTCAACCCTCTCTTTCCTTCTCTCCCCTGAATCCCCCCTCTCTCTGTAGGATAGTGTGGTGGACAGCCAGCTCTCAGACTTGAGAGAGGAGGACATTGTAGAGAAAATGTCACTTGTACACCAGGTTGTCAATAGGTGCTTTCCTTCTGGTTACAAGGACAAGGAGGGTCTGGAACGACTGGACAACATGCTGCTGAGGCTGCAGACAGGCCTGAAGGACACACACACAAGACAGGTAAGACACACCCTCACACGGCAGGTGAGTACCTACTGTCAGGGAATCAACATTTGGCTGGTTGGCTCTTTTTAAAATTGTCTGAAATTCCATCCTCTCCTCTCCTGTCTTCACTGATTGGACAGGTGAAAACAATATGGTGGAAGCTCATCATTAGATTGGCTTTCACCTCGTCAGTTCTTTCAGGTCATTGGACTGAAGGAGGAGAGGACCTTTTTAGGACATTTGAGAAAGAGAATTTGTCAGAACAAAAAGAGGCACTTACATTATGCAGTGGTAGTGTGTCTGATGGCAATCTTTGTTCCTCTCTCTCTCTCGCTCTCGCTCTCGCTCTCTCTTTCTCTCTCGCTCTCTCTTTCTCTCTCGCTCTCTCTTTCTCTCTCTTTCTCTTTCTTTCTTTCTCTCTTTCTCTCTTTCTCTCTCTCTCTCTCTCTCTCTCTTTCTCTCTTTCTCTCTCTCTCTCTCTCTCTCCTCTCCTCTCCTCTCCTCTCCTCTCCTCTCTCTGGGAAATAATTTCCAGGAATAATTTTCTCAATTGAAGTGGCTTATGAATTGAGCTCTTTCATTTGGAATATGAATGCCTAAATCTGCGCTTTTGTGAGCAGCATTACATTTCATTATGCTATATTGCCTATTTGCTTATTGCTTCTCTCCAGACTCTAGGCTTGCATAGCTTCCACTTTTATTCATATCGTTACACTGATACAGCTGGGAATTATTACCAACCCCACAATCAGCACATCTAGGTCACCTAATAATATAGGATACATTAATTATTCTCTCGCGCTCTCTTTCTCGCTCTCTCTATCTCATTCTATCTCTCTCTATCTCATTCTATCTCTCTCGCATTCTCGTTCTCTCTCTCATTCTCTCTCTCCCTCTACACTAATGTGTGAAGTGTCTGGTGCAATATCAGAATGTCTGCCAAATTCTCACCTGTTATCGCGCATGAAGGCACTCATGCTGTAAGCACAGGCACACACTCCACCCCCATGACAGTCATCAGTGTTAATGAAATGCTGCTGGGGCCTAGCTTTCATTTGCTTTAGAGATAAAAACATTTTAGTAAGAAGTAATTGTCTATGATGATATACTGAAAGAGGCAGAGTTATCCAGCAATTCATTTCACTGAACTGTTTGTCAAAGTCTCTGTCCTTCTTCTTCTTTCCTGACAGAACAGAAAATGTGTTCTTAAAGACGTTGAGGAGTTGGAGGAGATTGAGAAGAGAGTGGCTCTCAGGCTACACGGCTTGGCAGAGTCCTATACTTCAACCCCTACATCTGGTTGCTGTAGTTACAGGCCAAGTCTCCAGGGGCCACAGCCACTTCCTAACCAACACCAGCCTTGTAGGCCAGGGTCTGTGCTCCCACACGCCTGTGATGGGGCAGTGCTGCCAGGCGGGGTGTCTGGGACAGGCACGATGAGGGTCCAAGTCAAGGCCTCCTCACTGATCATCGAGCTGCAGCAGAGAGAGGGCCTCCTGCTGGGGGAACTGGGGCAGATGAGGCAGGCCAAGCGGGAACAGATCCAGGAGAAGACAGCCAGCAGGCTGGAGGGGGTTGGAGTTGTCCTCATCCCCCCTCTCCCTCTCAAGAGATAAACACTAACAGGATGCTACTTCAGGGTGTGTGTGCGTGCAAGCGAGCGAACAAGATGCTGTTCAGCTCGGTGGCTGACTGTCTGTCTCCATACTACTGCCATAGAAATAGAATGACTAGAAGGTGCAAAGCCTGTTTAATTAATTATATTTCTATGGCTACTGCTACTGCCAATATGTTCTGATGGGATGGACTGCATGTGATATATTTCAAATTACATCTGAAATGCACATTAATCAGTTGAAATCAAGATATTGCCTACACCTTTTCGTGTGTGTGTCCGTGCCGCCGTGTGTGTTGATGTAATCCACTGCAGGAGTGAACATAAAGACCTGTCTGGGCTGGCTGTTAAGTTGCTGGGATGTTTTTTTTCTTGTATTTTATCATGTTTTCTCGGTGCCAAGCTTTCAGGAGAGAAACATGCTAAAGTTCTGAAGTAGGTCAGGGTTTTGGGATGTTCTCTCACTGAAGTTGTTTTATAAGTAGGCCGCCTGGCGAATGCTCCCTCTGTCTTTCTCACACTGATTTGCTAATGTTACCCGTCCTGGCCTCACCCCTCAGAGGGTTAATCCTAGTGCCTTCACCTCCTCAAATTTCAGGATGTGTGTACGTGTCAGTAACCAGGTTTCCATCCAATCATTTCATGCAGATGAATTACCTGACGCATGGAAAAAAAAAAAGGCACGACTGGACTGATGGAAACAGGGTATGCCGATACAATTTTATAAATGCCTACAGACAATTTGTTTGTTCGACATGGTGGGATTTTTTGTCTGTAAAATGTATTATGCGAGAAAGGACATTGGAAATGCCTTTTATACGCAAATAGTGATATACATTGAAAAAAATATGAACGCAGCATGTGAAGTGTTGGTCCCAGAAATGTTCCATACGCACAAAAAGCTTATTTCTCTAAAATGCACAAATTTGTTTACATCCCTGTTCATTAGCATTTCTCCTTTGCCAAGATAATCCATCCACCTGACAGGTGTGGCATATCAAGAAGCTGATTAAATAGCATGATCATTACACAAGTGCACCTTGCGCTGGGGACAATAAAAGCCCACTCCAAAATGTGCAATTTTGTCACCCAATACAATGCCACAGATGTCTAAAGTTTTGAGGGAGTGTGTAATTTATGCTGACTGCAGGAATGTCCACCAGAGCTGTTGCCAGATAATTTTATGTTCATTTCTCTACCATAAGCCGTCTCCAATGTCGTTTTAGAGAATTCGGCAGTACGTCCAACCGGCCTCTCAACCGCAGACCACGTGTAACCAAGCCAGCCCAGGACCACCATAGCTGGCTTCTTTACCTGCGGGATCATCTGAGACCAGCCACCGAGACAGCTGATGAAACTGTGGGATTGCACGACCAAAGACTGCACAAGCTGTCAGAAACTGTCTCCGTGAACCTCAACTGCGTGCTCTTGATCTGACTGCTGTTCGGTGTCGTAACCGACTTCAGTGGGCAAATGCTCAATCCCGTTTTCAACTGTACTGGGCAGATGGTGTCATGTGGGCAAGCGGTTTGCTAATTATGGTATGGTCAGGCATAAGCTACGGACAACGAACACAATTGTATTTTATTGATGGCAATTTGAATGCACAGAGATACGTGATGAGATCTTGAGGCCCATTGTCAAGCCATTCATCCGCCGCCATCACCTCATGTTTCAACATGATAATGCACGGCCCCATGTCGCAAGGATCTATACACAATTCCTGGAGGCTCGCCAGATGTCACCCATTGAGCATGTTTGGGATGCTCTGGATCGACGTGTACGTCAGCGCATTCAAGTTCCGGCCAATATCCAGCAACTTCGCACAGCTATTGAAGAGGAATGGGAGAACAGTCCACAGGCCACAATCAATTTACTGATTTTTCTTATATGAACTGTAACTCATGCAACAATTTCAAAGATTTTACAGTTGCATTTATATTTTTGTTCAGTGTAATAACCATCATATAGAAGTGATGATATGTTGTGTGGTCCTCCCATTATGACTCGGTAAACCATGCAGTTTATTAGGCTATAGATTAAATAAGTTATGATGAACTTCACAGGGTTGTGAAAGTGCAAATGATTAGCTTGATACTCCTTACCAATAAATCTCTTATTCTGGTGATGATGATCGATGCTTGGATGTAGTTTGATAAATAAAAAGAGAATAAAAATGTGAGCTGTCGGCTAGAGTGCATATGCCAAGACCAGAGGGCACGTTTTCTATATAACGCAACAGTTTTTGTGACAAAACCATCAGTAGGGTTGAAAATGCGATGGAAACTGAATTTAATGGCAAAAGTTATTTTTATGTGCACTACGTCACTCACAGATTTTTATTTGCAATTAATTCACTTGATAGAAATACATCTCTGGTGGATGAATGTGCATATTGTTTTTATGCAGGTTTTAGAATATTCACATGAAAATCTATCGCAAATTGGATCGAAACCTAGCTAGTGGTGTGCATGTAATTAGTTTGTGTGTGTCAAGTATTCATGTCACCTGTGAGGGCTGTTACATTTTTTTGAGAGCAATTGACATTTCTGTGTGAAATGTGGGATAAACAGGAAACCAGTTACCAAGCTGGAAGGGTATTTAATAAACAGGAAACCAGTTACCAAGCTGGAAGGGTCTTTGATAAACAGGAAACCAGTTACCAAGCTGGAAGGGTCTTTGATAAACAGGAAACCAGTTACCAAGCTGGAAGGGTATTTAATAAACAGGAAACCAGTTACCAAGCTGGAAGGGTATTTAATAAACAGGAAACCAGTTACCAAGCTGGAAGGGTATTTAATAAACAGGAAACCAGTTAACAAACTGGAAGGGTCTTTGATAAACAGGAAACCAGATGCCAAGCTGAAAGGATCTTTGATTACCTAGTCTGTCTGTGCCACAGCGGCATATGTGTGTTGATGTAATCCACTGCAGGAGTGAACATAAAGACCTGTCTGGGCTGGCTGTTAAGTTGCTGGGTTCTATTTTTCTTTATCTTATCATGAGTTTTTGGTGCCAAGCTTTCAGGAGAGAAAACAGGCTAAAGTTCAGAAGTAGGTCAGGGTTTTGGGATGTTTTCTCTCACTAAAGTTAAGTAGGCCGCCTGGCGAATGCTCCCTCCTTTTCAGTCTGAGTCTCACACTGATTGGCTAACATTACCCGTCCTGGCCTCATCCCTTAGAGGATTAAACCTAGTGCCTTTATCTCTTCCAATATCAGAGTCTGTGTGTGTGCGTGTGTGCGTACATGCATATGTGTGTGTCATTAGTGTGCACGCAAGTGATTCGTTTTTGTGTGTCAAATATGAATGTTTCTCTCACCTGTGAGGGCTGTTAGATTTGTTAAGAGCAAATTACATTTCTGTGTGAAATGTGCAATAAACAGGAAACCAGTTACCAAACTGGAAGGGTGTTTGATAAACAGGAAACCATTTACCAAACTGGAAGGGTGTTTGATAAACACAGGATAAGCAGATTGGAGGAAGTCAGATGATGTTCTGCTGGATCAAAGTGATATTCAGTATGTTAATACAGTGTCTGAGCTTTGTGTGTGTTTGTTTGCGTGTCTGTGTATGTTAGTATCTCAGCTGTGTGTGTGTGTGTGTGTGTGTGTGAGAGTGAGCGAGTGTCTGAGCTATCCCACTAAGCAGAAACTGGTTGAACGTTGATTCCACTTCATTTCAACAAAATTATTCAAAGTGATGTGGTTGAATGTACACTAAAACTGATTGATTGGATTTGCAAAAAGTAATTAACAAAGAAATGTCATATTTTTTTCACCCAACCTTTAACCTAAATCCAATGGCAGTGTGACATGTTTAATTGATTTCATGTTGAATTCACATTAGTTGAAAACTCAAACAAATTTTGTCTTTGCCCAGGTGTGTTCATATTTCAGCTGTGTGTGTGTTCATATTTCAGCTGTGTGTGTGTTCATATCTCAGCTGAGTGTGGGTTCATATCTCAGCTGTGTGTGTGTTCATATCTCAGCAGTGTGTATGTTCATATCTCAGCTGTGTTAGGAGCATGAAGAGGAACCCTAACAGGCTTTCCTCCTAACCTCCAGTAACCCTGTGAGCGGACCCTGTGTGCAGCTCGGCTACTACCAGTAAATCTGTGGGTCTTGCTGGATCCCCTTAGATGTGTAATGTACTAACTGTTAGCAGTGACTGTCAGAGTTGTTTGTGCAGCCCTGTGGAAGGTTGACGTAGTGGTATAGAGGGGTGATGTAGTGGTATAGAGGGGTGACGTAGTGGTATAGAGGGGTGACGTAGTGGTATAGAGGGGTGACGTAGTGGTATAGAGGGGTGACGTAGTGGTATAGAGGGGTGATGTAGTGTTGACAATAATTTGTCTCTACCTTTCTGACTGGAGATGATACCAAAGAACCTGCATACATTAAAAGGATAGTTAACTTTTGTGAAGTTTTAGATTATTTAGATTTACTAGCCAGTCAACGAACTCCAAAATAATTCTGATGAAAAAAGAAACTAGGGAAATTGAACATAGAACAAAAGAAGTGAACAATCCTTTTATACTCCCTCAAGGATTTTATAACTTTTGTCCCTTTCCTGACTGCTTTAACTGGTGGGTGTAGAAAGAACCTGAAAGACACAATTCATTGGGGATTGGAACCGGGCTATGTGATGACGTGCACTGCTACATTCCTTTTTTCCTGATATAGAAGACAAAAAAGACGTGGTGAAGAAAAGAAGAATGTCTCTCCTCATGACTCCTCTGTCTCCTCTTTCTCCTCTGTCTCCTCTGACTCCTGAAGGTGAGAGATGAGTTCCTAAGGCAGATACTGGCACGATCTTTCATCCAGGAGCTTTGTTTCTCCTTGAAAATAGAGCAGACATTTTCTAACAGCCGGGACAGAACAAACTCCATAGTCTCTTTCTCTCTCTTCTGTTCTCTCATTCTCACTCTCCCTCATTCTCTCCCCCCCTCTCTCTTAATTTCTTTCTTTCTCCCTTTCTCTCTCTCTCTCAATTAAATTACATTTAATTCAAAGGGCTTTATTGGCATGGGAAACGTGTTTACATTGCCAAAGCAAGTGGAATAGACAATAAACAAAAAGGGTAATAAACAATCAGAAATTAACAGTAAACATTACACTCACAAAATCTTTAAAAGAATATAGACATTTGACATGTTAAAATATTGGATATGTAACAATGGTGTTTGTTTTCCACTGGTTGCCCTTTTCTCTTGGCAACAGGTCACTAATCTTTATGCTGTGGTGACACAGTGGGGTATTTCACCTAATATATATGGGGGTTTATCAAGATTGGATTTGTTTTCAAATTCTTTGTGGGTATGATCTGTGGGAAACGTGTATCTAATATGGTCATACATTTGGCAGGAGGTTAGGAAGTGCAGATCGTTTTGCACGTCATTTTGTGGGCAGTGGGCACATATCTGATAATAGCGACCTCTCTCAATAGCAAGGCTATACTCACTGAGTCTGTACATAGTCAAAGCTATACTTAATTTTGAGCAGGTATTCTGCTACTGTGTATTCTCTGTTTAGGGCCAATTTTTTGTTAATTCTTGCTGATGTTTCAAGTAATTATCTTTTTGTTTTCTCATGATTTGGTTGGGTCTCATTGTGTTGCTGTCCTGGGGATCTGTGGGAATCATCCTGATTCTGCTCTGGTTGCATTATTTGGTGTTTTATGGAGGATGTTTTTGCAGAATTCTGCATGCAGTCTCAAATTGATGTTTGTCGTATTTTGGGAATTCCTGGTTGGTGAGTGGACCCCAGACCTCGCAACCATAGAGGGCCAACTGTGTGTCTCTCACCTCCCCCCTTCTCTCTCTCTCCCCACAGTTTAAATTACAGAGGTGGCACTATTGGTGAGGGGGCCTGTACGAGATGGGAGGGAAGACAACTCAGAGGTCAGGAGCGAGACAAGGCTGCTCCACTTTATCAGACTAATTAATGTTGGTGTGGAAGGAGGTCTACAGAGGTCTAGAGAGCAGAGGGCTGGAGTGGCTGTGGCTGGGCTTGGGAGAGGCAGGGCTCGCTACTTCACCCTGTCTTCATTCCTACTTCACAGGGCTCTCTGTGACAGCAGAGAAAGGAAGAGCACACGGCATGGCAGAGCGGAGATGACAGAATCGAGAAGTAAAAAATAAATAAGGAATATATTAGAATAAATCATAACAAGCCCTTGCATTTTATGGAATATAAAAATCAGGTAAAGGGGAATTTTAAGAGTATTATGGAAGGGAAATGTTGAGTAAAAGTGATAAATATATAGCAATTAATTTTTATGTCATTAGCATTAGTGCATTCTTTTGATATTTCCTCAGTCTTCACAAAAGATTTCACCTAAACCAAGTTAATTTATTATGAGGTGAATGAAAAGGCAGTTGAGTTAGATTTCCTTACATGCTATATAGAATAGATATCATGTCTTCAGTAAGATATGCGTATCATGTCTGCAGTAAGATATACTGTATATCATGACTGCAGTAAGATATTTATCATGCCCGTAGTAAGATATATATCATGCCTGCAGTAAGATATATATCATGCCTGCAGTAAGATATATATCATGCCTGCAGGAAGATATATATCATGCCTGCAGGAAGATATATATCATGCCTGCAGGAAGCTTAGAGTGACATTCTTTTAACTGGAGTTTTGTGCTAAAAATCCTTACATTCTAATTTAATTCCCCCCCCTAGTAAACTAATCAATGTCCCTCTTCCTCATCTCTTCTCCTGTCCCTCTTATTCTCTCTCTTTCCCTCTTCAGTTGAGGGTGTTGTCTTGCTGTCTTTTCCCACCCTCTCTGCTGAGGGTTGTCTCCGGGCTTTCTGGAGTATTGTCTCATCACCAGGGTGTGGAGGGCAACGCAGATCACCTTCACGGGTCTCCTCCCTCTGTGGCAGAGCTGTCTTAACTTGCCCCTGGCCAGCGGATCTCTGCAGGTCTGCCTCCCCCTCTCAACACACCAGCCAGGTCACCCGTGATGCAAGTTAGTATTCAACCTCCATCCATGTCTAGGGGCATTGTGGACGGGGATGGGGGATGGGCATAAACATTAAACCTATCCCAAACCTTTACCCTTACCTTAACTATTCTGAGTTAATGCCTAACCTTAAGATTTCAGAGGCAATGCCTTAAACGCTTTGAAATTTGACATTTGCAACAACTTAGAAATGTGATGTTTTAGAAACATGGATGAACGTCTAATTCCGACGTGAGACTGAGAGCTAGTTGCAACACACACACACACACACACACACCTAACCTCACCTACGCTCGCTGTAATCTTCTTCCTGTTTCATCCTCCTCTTCAAAGGGACCCCGCTCACACTGTGCTCCTGCTCACCGCAGACCTGATGATTGATGCAGGAGGGAGAGGAAGGAGGGCGAGGAAGGAGAGAAAGAAGGATGGAAGTAGGGAGCAAATTAGAAAGAAAGAGATGAGAGGGAAGATAGAGCCACAGAGTTTCTAATAAGACCATTTTAATGTCTGGTTGTTAGCTCTAGACCACTGGTGGGTGGCCAGATTTAAATTACCGTTTGAGAATACCTTCCCTCCCTGACTGTATCACTATGAACTAGATGAGAGATGATATTTCAATACACCAACAAGAGGCATGACTGACTCATTTCCCTCAGAGTTCAGCTGGGTTGCTCTGACATGACTGGAGATAGTGGTATGGACGGCCGGGTAGCTCTCTTTTTTCCATGGGATATCAATGCCATAAGATGAGGAGTGAGGGAGTAGGGTTGTGTCCAGAATGGCACCCTATTCCCTACATAGTGCACTTATTTTGACCAGAGCAATATTGGCCCTGGTCAATAGTAGTGCACTATAAAGGAAATAGGGTCCCATTTGGTCCTGGTGGTCATGCCCTGGAGCTGATACCAGGCCCTGAACACTAAATCAGTACGCATCACGAGGACTGGGGAATTTATGATGTCTATCGATCCTCAGTGTAACCCCCTCCCACAGACCAGAGCAGCCGAGCATGAAGGATTCATCACCACACAGACCCTAGACTAGAGCAGCCGAGCATGACCAACAGAACAGAACAGAGTGAAGCGTGGAGCCTGGGGGCACAACACTGTTCAAATCCTGGGATGGACAATAAAGTTTGTAAGCTTGAAGTGTTGTTGGTAGATCAACAAGTCATCAAATAGTACTTTATCATCATTCAGTGCTGTGACAGGAGCTTTGCGCCATAGGAGGCGCCAACAAAAGTGATAGTTTACTCCAAAGAAAATCAAAGTTTGTCAGACCTCAAAAGCTTCAGAATGTTGGCTAGTGCACGCATCGCACACCATCGGTTTATATGCATCTGGCTATATGCCTCAATCCCAAACAAATGAGAAATATACGTAGGCTTTGAGGCATATAGCAGGATCTACACAACAACCGATGGCATGGGAGGTGGACATCTCAATATTAGACCATCGTCCCAAAAGGACTATTCCTATTCTATATAGTGCACTGCTTTTTACCAGAGCCCGGCAAAAGGGTTCCATTTGGGACGCAGTCTGAAAATGTCTGAGGAACTTTGAGAGTGAATTAAAGTCAAGACACTCCCAGGAGAATGTTCTGTATGAAGAGAATGGAGGGGCTTTAACCCAAGCGTCCCTGTCTTAGTCTGTGTCCCATATGGCACCCTATTCCCTATACAGTGCACTACATTTGACCAGAGCTCTGTGGGCCCCGGTCAAAAGTAGTGCACTACATATGGAATGGGATGCCATTTGGGACGCAGATCACATTCTGGCAGCAAATCCAAATATCTTGCCCATTTAATTACAGGCTTAATCTGGCTAAAAGTCTTTAATTTATGATCCACTGGGACCACGCCATCAATCATTAAAAATTATGATACTTAAAATCATCGCTGAAGTATTATCATCATGATTTAAATGAACAAAGTAGGAAAGTGTAGTCTACTTGGTTTCAAACAGTTACAGACTCAATACAGACTGTAGTGGTACCGTGTAATGTTGCCATATGTAAATGTTGTTTTCTCTGTATATGTCTGAACTTCAACAAGGTGTTTCCTGGGAGAAGGTACATTTTCACATGTACGACACAGACACAGACAGACAAAAAGACACACATACAGAGTTTATACTGTATTTGCCATGGGAATCACATGCAATGACCAACACATAGGGCAATATTTAATCCATGTTTCCACAAGGTTGCACCAGTTTTCTTTTTAGCTGAAATGAAATGGTCACAGTAGAAGGCAGTTTGTTGTTTGTAGCAGAAGAGTGTTAGGTTATTCCTGAAAGGTATCAGTCTGGTGTTTTCTGTAATGAGAATGATCACTGTTTTACAGCCTGTGTTCGTAATGGCTGCTCAGTGAAACGATTTGTCATAGACGCTTGCTGAAAAACTTTATTGAGCAACCCTTCCTTCATGAACTGGCTTCTGTAAAATGGAATAGAATCTGCTTGATCCCCTCTGTCGAAGACGCTTTTAAAATGTTCAGTGGTATTGTTAACAAACACACCCCATAAAGAAAACGAGAATTAAAAACCGGTTCAGCCCCTGGTTCGACCGTGGTCTTGCAGAGTTACTCCACCTCAAGAATTGCATTTGGCGAAAGGCTCGGCACACGCTTACTCAGGCTGACTGGCTCTCGTTCAGGCAAAATGAGAAATAAGTGCACTCAGGCTATCCGGAAGGCCAAAGTTAGTGACTTTAAGGAAAAGTTCTCTCTCTTAATGTTTTAATGTTGATGATGTGGCTGAGCACTTTAATCAACACTTCATTAAGGCAGGATTCCTATATGACTCAGCCATGCCTACTTGCCCTTCCAACATTTCTTCATCTAACACCCCTTCTAATGCAACTATACCCGATGTTTCTCCCTCTTTTTCCCCTGCCCCGCTACAAAGTTTTTCCCTGGAGGCAGTTACTGTCCAAAGTACTAAAGCAGCTCCTGAAACTTGACCCCAAAAAACCATCTGGGTCAGATTGTTTAGACCCTTTCTTCTTTAAGATTGCTGCCCCTATCATCGCCAAGCCTATCTCCGACCTTTTTAACCTGTCTCTCCGTTCTGGGGAGGTTCCCATTGCTTGGAAGGCAGGGATGGTTAGTCCTTTATTTAAAGGGGGAGATCAAGCTGATCCTAAATGTTATAGGCCTGTTTCTATTTTGTCCTGTTTATAAGTGTTGGAAAAATGTGTCAATAACTGACTGGCTTTATTGATGTCTATAGATTTCTCTCTGGTATGCAATCTTGTTTTCCCGCTCAGGTTATGGATGTGCCACTGCAACCTTAAAGGTCCTCAATGATGTCACCACTGCCCTTGATTCTAAGCAATGTTGTGCTGCTATTTTTATTGACTTGGCCAAAGCTTTAGATACGGTAGACCATTCCATTCTTGTGGGCCGGCTAAGGAGTATTGGTGTCTCTGAGGGGTCTTTGGTCTGGTTTGCTAACTACCTCTGTCAAAGAGTGCAGTGTATAAAGATAGAAAATCTGCTGTCTCAGCCACTGCCTGTCATCAAGGGAGTACCCCAAGGCCATTTATATGCAGATGATACAGTCTTAAACTCAGCTGGAACCTTCCCGGATTTTGTGTTAAATGCTTTACAACAAAGCTTTCTTAGTGTCCAACAAGCTTTCTCTACCCTTAACCTTGTTCTGAACACCTCCAAAACAAAGGTCATGTGGTTTGGTAAGAAGAATGCCCCTCTCCCCACAGGTGTGATTACTACCTCTGAGGGTTTAGAGCTTGAGGTAGTCACCTCATACAAGTACTTGGGAGTATGGCTGGACGGTACACTGTCCTTCTCTCAGCACATATCAAAGCTGCAGGCTAAAGTTAAATCTAGACTTGGTTTCCTCTATCGTAATCACTCCTCTTTCACCGCAGCTGCCAAACTAACCCTGATTCAGATGACCATCCTACCCATGCTAGATTACGGAGACATAATTTATAGATCGGCAGGTGAGTATGTTCTCGAGCGGCTAGATGTTCACTCGGCCATCAGATTTTCCACCAATGCTCCTTATAGAACACATCACTGCACTCTATACTCCTCTGTAAACTGGTCATCTCTGTATACCCATCGCAAGACCCACTGGTTGATGCTTATTTATAAAACCCTCTTAGGCCTCACTTACCCCTATCTGAGATATCTACTGCAGCCCTCATCCTACACATACAACACACATTCTGCCAGTCACATTCTGTTACAGGTCCCCAAATCACACACATCCCTGGGTCGCTCGTCTTTTCAGTTCGCTGCAGTTAGCGACTGGAACGATCTGCAACAAACACTCAAACTGGACAGTTTTATCTCACTCTCTTCATTCAAAGAATCATGGACCCTCTTACTGACAGTTGTGGCTGCTTAGTGTGATGTATTGTCATCTCTACCTTCTTGCCCTTTGTGCTGTTGTTTGTACCATGTTGTGTTGCTACCATGTTGTTGTCATGTTACGTTGCTACCATCTTAGGTATCTCTTTTGGTAGTGTTGTTTTGTCCCTCTGGTCGTGATGTGTGTTTGGTCCTATATTTATATTTTATTTATTTTAATTTTAAATTGTCCCCGCAAGAGGTCTTTTGCCTTTTGGTAGGCCGTCATTGTAAATAAGAATTTGTTCTTGAATGACTTGCCTAATTAAATAAAGGTAAAATAAAAAAATTATTCAGATCAGAGTGTGATGATAACTAGCATTTTGTAAATCTAATCTAAATGGAATATTTTGAAGGGCAGAGGTCACTAATGTGAAATGAAACCGCAGAGAAACTGTAGAGGCTAACAAACTAAGATGTGTACATTTGTCTGTTGGTAAATGTCAACCGTGTGTGTGAGTCTGAATTCACCTCACACAGTTAGGTTGAGGTGGTCTGAGTCAATCATCGCTCCCTGTGGCTCCTAGCTTGTTTATCTCCACTGTCTCTGCTGGGAGCTCTGCTGTGATTGCTTTGTATATGGCTGGCGGCCATTCTGTAGAGGTACAGAATCAAACCTATCATCCTCCTTATACCCGGGAAACACACACGCACACACACACATGCACACACACACACCACATGCACACACACACACACACACGCACATGCACACACACACACGCACATGCACATGCACACACACAGACACACTCACACTGATCCAGCCTCAGTGACACCCTCAGCTGTGATTTACACCATTGTAAATAGCACTCAGCTTGCCCCTCTCCGCCCCCTCACCCCCTTCATTTACTGGAGTCGCCATTCCATCTGCCCTCCAAACAGCAGCCCAGCTGTCATGAATGCGGAGACGGTCGATAAAGACACGAGGAGGGTTCATTGCAAAAGTTTGTTGTCAAGCCATTTGTTTTCTATCCATAGTCATGTCCTTCCTGACACATGCACTGTTTTATATTTTGTTTTATGTGTACTGTAAGTGCCTTAATGTGTTTGGACCCCAGGAAGAATAGCCTTGGCAGCAGCTAATGGGGATCCCTGATAAATACAAATATCCACATGTATTTCATTATCATCTCTATACTGTCTGTGTACTTAAAATCCTCTCAAGCATGTTTGGCGCTTGCAAGAAAGGCATTTCACTGTGTTTGTGCAACATGACATTAAAACTTGAAACATGAATGTAATCATCAATCTTCTCCACTGTACCAAACTATTCATAAAACCAATAAGATCATCCATTGAGAGCTTATCATGGCTAAGTGTTGTTGATTATAGACATACTGCATATCACAATGACTTCTGGGGATGATCTGATCTCTCTGACCCTAAGTGGTCTAAAACCTATGGGAACAAAACAGTAGCACGGCCTGGGTTAACTCTAGCCGGGGTCTGATCCTAGATCAACACTCCTACCCTGAGACGTTTTATCTCTAGGGAAATAGCAGGGCTAACCTAGCCGTGATAAGTCTACTCTACTGATAGCCTTGACTATTATTATTCTGAAGAATGTAATTGAAGGCCGAAAGGTCAATCTTTTAAATTTGTCTATGAATTTTGAATGGTAAACGAGCGTTGGGCCTTTTCCTGTCCAATGAAGCCTTGACCATCCAGTCACTGAGATGTGGGCAGAGTAGACCATCCAGTCACTGAGATGTGGGTAGAGTAGACCATCCAGTCACTGAGATGTGGGTAGAGTAGACCATCCAGTCACTGAGATGTGGTTAGAGTAGACCATCCAGTCACTGAGATGTGGGTAGAGTAGACCATCCAGTCACTGAGATGTGGGTAGAGTAGACCATCCAATCACTGAGATGTGGGTCAAGTAGACCATCCAGTCACTGAGATGTGGGTAGAGTAGACCATCCAGTCACTGAGATGTGGGTCAAGTAGACCATCCAGTCACTGAGATGTGGGTAGAGTAGACCATCCAGTCACTGAGATGTGGTTAGAGTAGACCATTCAGTCACTGAGATGTGGGTAGAGTAGACCATCCAGTCACTGAGATGTGGGTAGAGTAGACCATCCAATCACTGAGATGTGGGTAAAGTAGACCATCCAGTCACTGAGATGTGGGTAAAGTAGACCATCCAGTCACTGAGATGTGGGTAAAGTAGACCATCCAGTCACTGAGATGTGGGTAAAGTAGACCATCCAGTCACTGAGATGTGGGTAAAGTAGACCATCCAGTCACTGAGATGTGGGTAAAGTAGACCATCCAGTCACTGAGATGTGGGTAAAGTAGACCATCCAGTCACTGAGATGTGGGTAAAGTAGACCATCCAGTCACTGAGATGTGGGTAAAGTAGACCATCCAGTCACTGAGATGTGGGTAAAGTAGACCATCCAGTCACTGAGATGTGGTTAGAGTAGACCATCCAGTCACTGAGATGTGGGTAGAGTAGACCATCCAGTCACTGAGATGTGGGTAAAGTAGACCATCCAGTCACTGAGATGTGGGTAAAGTAGACCATCCAGTCACTGAGATGTGGGTAAAGTAGACCATCCAGTCACTGAGATGTGGGTAGAGTAGACCATCCAGTCACTGAGATGTGGGTAAAGTAGACCATCCCGTCACTGAGATGTGGATAGAGTAGACCATCCAGTCACTGAGATGTGGGTAAAGTAGAAAAGGAGATCATCCCAGTAGTTCATCTTTATGTTTACTGAGTGATGTCAGACTCTGAACTGAGGTAAATATTTACAGTTTAATTGCCTTCTCTTTCTCAGCCTCCTCCTATTTTATTACTGTCTTCATGAATATTTATCAGCACAGGCATCTGCTAAGGGACTCGTTTATCGCAACGTTCATATTCAGCACTTTTTCTTTCTCCACCAGCAACCCACTGCCAACTGAAGATTGTATTTCCTTCCTTCCTTCCTTCCTACCTTCCTTCCTTCCTTCCTCTTTTCTTTATTTGCTTGTTTTTTTTCTCTCTAAATGACTCTTATGATGAATGCCCAATTACACAATCATTCTCACAGTGAAGCATGGCGCGAAACCCCCTAAAGTCTGTGTCTGTGTCCTATTCTACAAATACCAATCATAGTAGTCCAATGGAAATGTGGCCTTTCTAACAGGAACGTGGAGAAGTGTGTGTGTGTGTCTCAGTGGTTTGTGTGTGTGTGTGAACTGTAATAAGAGTTGGTGCCAACAACAGTGTTTAAACATGGCCAAATCTAACCTGATCTAGCTCTGCCAGTGTTTACACCACTCTGTTCTGTATTGGTCTAGCTCTGCCAGTGTTTACACCACTCTGTTCTGTATTGGTCTAGCTCTGCCAGTGTTTACACCACTCTGTTCTGTATTGGTCTAGCTCTGCCAGTGTTTACACCACTCTGTTCTGTATTGATCTAGCTCTGCCAGTGTTTACACCACTCTGTTCTGTATTGGTCTAGCTCTGCCAGTGTTTACACCACTCTGTTCTGTATTGGTCTAGCTCTGCCAGTGTTTACACCACTCTGTTCTTTATTGATCTAGCTCTGCCAGTGTTTACACCACTCTGTTCTGTATTGATCTAGCTCTGCCAGTGTTTACACCACTCTGTTCTGTATTGGTCTAGCTCTGCCAGTGTTTACACCACTCTGATCTTTATTGATCTAGCTCTGCCAGTTTTTACACCACTCTGTTCTGTATTGGTCTTGCTCTGCCAGTGTTTATACCACTCTGTTCTGTATTGGTCTAGCTCTGCCAGTGTTTACACCACTCTGTTCTTTATTGATCTAGCTCTGCCAGTGTTTACACCACTCTGTTCTTTATTGATCTAGCTCTGCCAGTGTTTACACCACTCTGTTCTGTATTGGTCTAGCTCTGCCAGTGTTTACACCACTCTGATCTTTATTGATCTAGCTCTGCCAGTGTTTACACCACTCTGTTCTGTATTGGTCTTGCTCTGCCAGTGTTTATACCACTCTGTTCTGTATTGGTCTAGCTCTGCCAGTGTTTACACCACTCTGTTCTGTATTGGTCTAGCTCTGCCAGTGTTTACACCACTCTGTTCTGTATTGGTCTAGCTCTGCCAGTGTTTACACCACTCTGTTCTGTATTGGTCTAGCTCTGCCAGTGTTTACACCACTCTGTTCTGTATTGGTCTAGCTCTGCCAGTGTTTACACCACTCTGTTCTGTATTGGTCTAGCTCTGCCAGTGTTTACACCACTCTGTTCTGTATTGGTCTAGCTCTGCCAGTGTTTACACCACTCTGTTCTGTATTGGTCTAGCTCTGCCAGTGTTTACACCACTCTGTTCTGTATTGGTCTAGCTCTGCCAGTGCCTAACAGCAGGCTGTATTTGTCAATACACTGGGATGGAGTATTTCACTGGGCTTCTCTAGTTTCACTATGGTAACATTTCCTGAGAATAAACTTCAACTTAACTATCTGGCTTTGTTACACATTTTAGACTATCAAACTATCACTTGTGACTGCACTTGTACTGCTGCAAGGTTGAATTGGATTTCCTGTAGTTTTGAAGAAGTAGTAGGATGCAAATGTGAATCATCTATTCAACCTCCCCTCTCTCTATAGATCAGTCTTCTAGTATTTGACTCTATGTCCCCCCATGTCCCCCCTGGCTAATGTTCACCATCCCCTGATCCTGCCCCATACACAGCCCCTTAGAGAGATCAATCTCTCTCTCTCTTTCTCTCTCTCTGTCTCTGTCTCTCTCCACTCCAACCCCCCCCCCCCCCCCCCCCCCATTGGCCCCTGCCTGTTCCTTCAGACCTCCCCTTGAGATCCCAGCTTTGACTCTGAACTCTCTATCCCTGCTTTGTCTGATACCCTTCTTCCATGCTTGGGTAGCCATCACCCCTGACCCTGGCTGTCCTGCTCTGCCAATACTAAGCAGGCTCCGCAGAGGAGCATTACAGGTCAGAATAACTCCTTGAACCCCTAACAGCCCCAACAGACACAGCAGCTAAAATATAGAACAGAACAACTTTAGAGATTTTAGTCCATGGCTGGGAATAGAGAGCTGAGAACGAAGAGAGCTTATCAATTATCAAAGCAACAAAAACACGACTGTCCTCCTCATCTGATCTGTAGCATTCCTCAGTCTGTTTCATAAATACACAGAGAATACATTTAGTGAGAGGCCGTTCGAGGTGGGTGGGGTGGGGAGGGAAGGGAAGGGGAGTGTGTGCGTGTGTGTGTGTGTGTGTGCGTGTGCTGGTAGGGCCACAAGGGGGTATGGGAGAGTCTGGTGTGTGGGGGTATGGGAGAGTCTGGTGTGTGGGGGTATGGGAGAGTCTGGTGTGTGGGGGTATGGGAGAGTCTGGTGTGTGGGGGTATGGGAGAGTCTGGTGTGTGGGGGTATGGGAGAGTCTGGGGGGTGGGGGTATGGGAGAGTCTGGTGTGTGGGGGTATGGGAGAGTCTGGTGTGTGGGGGTATGGGAGAGTCTGGTGTGTGGGGGTATGGGAGAGTCTGCTGGGTGGGGGTATGGGAGAGTCTGGTGTGTGGGGGTATGGGAGAGTCTGGTGTGTGGGGGTATGGGAGAGTCTGGTGTGTGGGGGTATGGGAGAGTCTGGTGTGTGGGGGTATGGGAGAGTCTGGTGTGTGGGGGTATGGGAGAGTCTGGTGTGTGGGGGTATGGGAGAGTCTGGTGTGTGGGGGTATGGGAGAGTCTGGTGTGTGGGGGTATGGGAGAGTCTGGTGTGTGGGGGTATGGGAGAGTAGAAATACTTCATATGCAGAGTCATTTAGCTTTGTGTGTGTGTGTGCGCGCGCACGCATGCATGGGTGTGTGTGTGAGTGAGTACATGTGTGTGATGTCTGTGCATGCGTATGTGTGTGTGTGTGTGTTTATGTCTCTCTCTCTCTCTCTCTCTCCATCTCTCTCAATTCCAATTCAATTCAAAGGGCTTTATTGGCATGGGAAATATATGTTTACATTGCCAGAGCAAGTGAAAAAGATAAACAAAATTGAAATAAACAATAAGAAATTAACAGTAAACATTACACTCACAAAAATTCCAAAAGAATAGAGATATTTAAAATGTCATATTATGTCTATGTACAGTGTTGTACCGATGTGCAAATAGTTAGAGTACAAAAGGGAAAATAAATCAAAATAAATATGGGTTGAATTTACAACTGGTTTTCTTGCTGCTGTGATTGCACACTGTGGTATTTCACCCAATAGATATGGGAGTTTATCAAAATTGGATTTGTTTTTCGAATTCTTTGTGAGTAATCTGGGGTAGGGGGGGGAATATGTGTCTCTAATATAGTAATACATTTGGTAGGAGGTCAAGAAGTGTGGATTAGTTTCCACCTCATTTTGTGGGCAGTGTGCACATAGCCTGTCTTCTCTTGAGAGCCAGGTCTGTCTATGGCGGCCTCTCATAATAACAAGGCTATGTTCACTGAGTCTGTAGATAATCAAAGCCTTCCTTAATTTTGGGTCAGTCACAGTTGTCAGGTATTCTGCCACTGTGTACTCTCTGTTTAGGGCCAAAAAGCATTCTGGTTTATTCTGTTTTTTTGTTAATTCTTTCCAATGTGTCAAGTAATTATCTTTTTGTTTTCTCATGATTTGGTTGGGTCTCATTGTGTTGCTTTGTGGGGTCTGTTTGTGTTTGTGAACAGAGCCCCAAGACCAGCTTGCGTAGGGGACTCTTCTCCAGGTTTATCTCTCTGTAGGTGATGGCTTTGTTATGGAAGGTTTGGGAATCGCTTCGTTTTAGGTGGTTATAGAATTTAACGGCTCTTTTTTGAATTTTTATAATTAGCGGGTATCGGACTAATTCTGCTCTGCATGCATTATTTTGTGTTTTTCGCTGTACACTGAGGATATTTTTGCAGAATTCTGCATGCAGAGTCTTAATTTGGTGTTTGTCCCATTTTGTGAATTCTTGGTTGGTGAGCGGATCCCAGACCTCAAAACCATAAAGGGCACTGGGTTCTATAACTGATTCAAGTATTTTTAGCCAGATCCTAATTGGTATGTCAAATGTTATGTTCCTTTTGATGGCATAGAAGGCCCTTCTTGCCTTGTCTCTCAGATCGTTCACAGCTTTGTGGAAGTTACCTGTGGCGCTGATGTTTAGGCCGAGGTATGTACTGTTTTTTGTGTGCTCTAGAGCAACTTTGTCTAGATGGAATTTGTATTTATGGTCCTGGCAACTGGACATTTTTTGGAACACCGTTATTTTTGTCGTAATGAGATTTATTGTCAGGGGCCAGGTCTGACAGTAGACATTTGACTTCAGATTCTAGTAGGGTGAGGCCTTGTTGAAGAGGATGGGGCTTAATCTGCATCCCTGTCTCACACCACTGCCCTGTGGAAAGAAATGTGTGTTTTTTGCCAATTTTAACTGTGCGCTTGTTGTTTGTGTACATGGATTTTTTAATGTCATATGTTTTCCCCCAACACCACTTTCCATCAATTTGTATAACAGACCCTCATGCCAAATTGAGTCAAATGCTTTTTTGCAATCAACAAAGTCTTTGTCTTGTTTTGGTTTCTTTGTTTGCAAATTAGGGTGTGCAGGGTGAATACATGGTCTGTCATACGGTAATTTGTTAAAAAAGCCAATTTGACATTTGCTCAGTACATTGTTTTCACTGAGGAAATGAACTTGTTGTTTGTTTAGTGTTTTCCAATTTTCCCAGAAGTGGTTAGAGTCTATGGATTCTTCAGTAACATTAAGCTGGTTTCTGACGTGCTGTTCCTTCTTTTTCCGTAGTGTATTTCTGAATTGTTTTAGTGATTCACCATAGGGAAGGCATAAGCTCAGGTTTTCTAGGTCTCTATGTTTTTGGTTGGATAGGTTTCTCAATTTCCTTCTTAGGTTTTTGCATTCTTCATCAAACCATATGTCATTGTTGTTAATTTTCTTCGGTTTTCTGTTTGACATTTTTAGGTTTGATAGGGAAGCTAAAGAGATCAAATACACTGTTTAGGTTTTCTACTGCCAAGTTTACACCTTCACTATTACAGTGAAACGTTTTGTCCAGGAAATTGTCTTTAAGGGATTTAATTTGTTGTTGCGTAATAGTTTTTTGGTAGATTTCATTACTACTTTCCTTCCATCTATAGCATTTGTTAATATTATTAAGTTCCTTTGTTCAAGTATAGTGTGATTTTGCATTGATCTGATAGGGGCTGTCAGTGGAATGACTGTGAACGCTCTAAGAGACTCTGGGTTGAGGTCAGCGATAAAGTAGTCTACAGTACTACTGCCAAGACCTCTCTCTCTCTCTCTCTCTCTCTCTCTCACTCTTTATCTCTCTTTCTTTTTCCCTCTCTTTCTCTCTCCCCTCTCTCTCTCACTCTCTCTGTATCTCTCTCTCTTTTTCTCTCACTTTCCCCCTCTCTCTCTCACTCTCTCTTGCTCTCCCTCTCTCTCTCTGTCTCTCTCTCTTAGTATTTCTCGCTAACTCTCTCTCACTCTCCTTCTCTCTCTCTCTCTCTTAATGTAATTTCTGCCTCTACCTCCCTTAGATGCCGACTGATGACAAAGTAATTAGATGGAAGGTTTCATAGAATGTAATGTCAATGCAATTTCACCTTTTGTGACTTCGATTGAACTGAAGGACATTGAGGTACGCTGCGTGATGGGAAAATACAATTCTCGCAGTCTGGCTTCCACCTGGTTGCCGTCTGGCTTTATCAATATGGAATTCACACAACGAGCGGAGTCACAAGATCCCTTTGTTAGAGTCAAGTGAGATGTTTTCTAATTCAAGTGATGTGTGTGAGTGCATATGTGTGTGTGTGATGTCTGTGCATGCGCGTGTGTGTATGTGTCTCAGAGGTCTGTTTGGCGTCTGCCGAGGCGGCTGTAGAATCAGATCATCTCTCCCCCTTCCTCCATCTTTTCTCTCTTAATGTCATTCCTCCACCTCTCCCCGTCCCTCTTCGCTCTCTCTCTCTCTCTCTCTCTCTCTCTCTCTCTCTCTCTCTCTCTCTCTCTCTCTTTCTTCCTCTCTCTTACACTCTATCTTTTACTCTTTCTCTCTCTCTCTCTCTCCTAATGTCATTTCTGCCTCTACCTCACCTAGACCCGAATAGCGACAAAGTAATTTGATGAAAGGATTCATAGAATGTAATGTCAACGCAATTTCTCCTTTTGTGTCTTTGATTGAACTGAAGGACTTTGAGGTGCGTGAAAATAAAAACAAATTATTGCCATCTGGCTGCCGTCTGGCTGGCGTCTGTCTTCCGTCTGGCTGCCGTCTGTCACACCCTGATCTGTTTCACCTGTCTTGTGCTTGTCTACACCACGTTTCTCCTGTTCTCAAGTGCTTGTTTTCTAGTCTCCCGGTTTGGACCTTTCTGCCTGTCCTTTCTGTTCTGTCCCTGATTGACTCTTGGATTACGAACCTCTTTCTGTCCTCCACCTGCCCATTTATTGTGATACTTCAGCTTCAGACCTGCCTACTTCTCTTAAAACGATTTTGCATTTAATAGTATAATGTTCAGGTACTGTAGTGTACCAAACAGGCAATTAAAGATAAAAATACAAAACATCTTGGGATCTCTCTGAAAAATAAACAACCTTAAACTAAATAAAATTCTGTTCCAGGTCCATTTCATTCCAATAATTTTTCACTGACAGTAATACATGCACTGATCTTTAGCTGAAGTTATCCACTCTAAAAAGCCCCCAAAACAGCTCCAGGCCAAAGCTTATCTGACTTAACTTTC